>ML778438.1:950499-976611 GCA_009831015.1 Picea engelmannii | reverse complement strand
ACCCAGAAGAAGAGCTTCCTCATATCTACGTACATCTTCTTCACTCCCGGATGCGCACAATAAAGTGATCTATGGGCTTCCTTCAGTATGATGCTTCGAATATCCCCATTCTCAGGGATGTACATCCTTCCTCGATATCTTAACAATCCATCTGTTTCCCGACTATATCCTCATACTTTGGATCTAACTGCCTCCCGCTCTGGATTTTTGAAGTAACCTTTAAATACCAACTGTCTCCTTGGAGTTGTTCCAACACACGTTCCCTCAGATTGACCTTTAAGGTTACCAAGGAGAAGATACGTGGTCTCCTACTCAAGGCATCTGTGACCACATTTTCCTTTCCCTTGATGTACGATATACCAAAATCGTACTCACTCATAAACTCACTCCATCACCTTTGCCTGGCATTCAGATCTCTTTGAGTGAAGAGATGTTTTAAACTTTGATGGTCTGTTTTGAGCTCAAAGTTTCGCCCCACAAGATAGTGCCTCCAAAGTTTCAAAGCTATCATTACAACTGCCAACTCTAAATCATGAGTCGCGTATAACTCTTTGTGCTTCTTCAACTTCCTCAACGCATAAGCTATCACTCCTCCATCCTGCATTAGCACGGCCCCCAACCCTTACTTCGAGGAATCCGTGCAGACTATGAAATCCTTTTCCATATCTGGCACTCGTAGAATTGGCACACTAGTTAGTAACCTCTTAAGCTCAATGAATGCACTATCACATTCTTCTGTCCATTCTTACCTGACCCCCTTGCGTTGCAAAGTGGTGATGGGTTTTGCTATTTTTGATAATCCTTCCACAAATCTCCGGTAATAACCCGCTAGCCCCATGAAGCTCCTCACCTCATGGGTATTTTTCGGCACTGGCCACTCCATAATGGCCTTTACCTTTTCTGGGTCCAGAGAGATTCCTTCGCCAGAAATGGTATGACCTAAATAGTGGATCTTTTTCTGGAAGAAGGAACACTTCGACAACTTCCCATACAATTTGTTCTCTCTAAGGCAGGGCAACACTATTTGCAAGTGTTCCTCATGTTATCTTTCATCTTTGGAATAGATGAGGATGTCATCTAAAAAGACTTGTACAAAACGGTCTAAGTATATCTGGAATATGCCGTTCATGAGGCTCATGAATACTGTTGGCGCATTGGTCAATCCGAAAGGTACTACAACAAACTCGTAATGTCCAAACCAAGTTCGAAAGGAAGTTTTTCGGATATCACCTTCCTTAATCCTTAACTGATGATACCCTGATCGCAGATCAATCTTTGAGAATACCGCTGCTCCTTTCATCTGGTCGAAGAGGTCATCTATTCGCGGCATCGGGTACCTATTTTTCACTGTAGCACGGTTCAGGTCCCTGTAGTCTATACACAGTCGTAAGGATCCATCCTTCTTCTTTACAAAAATTACCGGTGTGCCCCAAGGTGAGACAGTAGGCCTTATTAGCCCTAAGTCTAGTAACTCTTTCAACTGCATTTGTAATTCACAAAGTTCCAGCACTATCATCCAATATGGAGTCTTGGAGATTGGTTCTGCACCAGGTTTTAGATTAATTATAAAATCAATCTCCCTCTCAGGAGGTAACCCTAGTAACTCGTTCGGGAAAACATCTTGAAATTCTGACAATACTGGATACTGAACCAATGAGGGTCCCTTCCTTTCATTCACTGCTTCCACTACATAAAGTCGACACCCTTGCCTCAAGCATCGCATAACCTTCATAGTGGATATAAAGTGTAGTGACACTTTTCTCTGTACACCCTGGATCTCTATTAGTCTTCCTTCATCATCGACACAAAGCACCCTCTTTGCGAAACAATCTACTAAAGCTCGATGAGATGCTAACCAATCCATTCCAATGATTAGGTCATACGCCCCAAGAGCAGTGACATATACCTTTAACCTGGTAGTACACACTCCCAGGTCTACTATACAATTATCGACACTAGGTCCTACTGCTTTTTTTTCCCCCGAAGCCATCTCAACTTATTTAAAGTCATCGTGCTCGTAGGCTGCCAACCCACTCTTTTCTAATGTAGATGGTGAAATGAAACTATCTGTCGCACCAGAATCAAACAAAATATTAATATTGACATGATTTAGCATACCTGATGACTCCACCACCGTGGATTGATGTTCGGCCTAGTGGTTATTAACTGTTGCGTAAATATGGTGGCTTCTACTTTCTCTCCCCATCAATGCCTTTCCTTCTCTATGCACGAACCCTGATTGTAACTCTGGGCAGTCGCGTTGGTAATGGGGTCCCCTGCACCCCCAACAGGTAACACGAGATTGAACCTGTGCATTGTTATGTGTCTGTCTCTGAAATGAGTTCCTTCCCCTGGAACCCCTACCCCTACTCGTTGTTCCCTGAGATGGTCGTGGTCCTGTCTGCACCGTTGGCAATGAACGAGATGTTGCACTCGCTACCATTGAAATCCCTGTAGCTACTATCCTTGGTGCGACTCTGTTACCATATGGCGGTGGCCTCAAGCCCCCTCCCCTAGGAAATGTCCTCGGGGCTTTTCCTACGAACCCCAGGTGATGTGGAAATGTCGGTCTTGTACCCCCGGTTAAGTTCATGTGTTCTTTCGCGTAATGCGCATTTTCCACCGCCTCCACTATTGAAGACGGTTTCCAAATCCACACCATATCTCTTATCTTAGGGTTCAATCCATTGACGAAGCGCTCTGCCTATCGTTGGTCGTTATCCATATACGACACATATTTGACCAGTTCCATAAATATGATCTCATATTCTTCTACCGTTTTGTTTCCCTGTAATAAGGCATGAAATGCCTCTACCTGTTGTTCCTCGTAGTATGCTGGTAGATACTTCCTTCAGAACCTCTCCTCAAAAATTTCCCAAGATATCGTGTCTGGGGTAAGGTGTAGTTGTCTTTACAGGTTGCCCCACCAATTCAAAGCACTATCTCTTAACTGAAAAATGGCAATCTTTGCCTTTGAATTGGACGCATAGTCCCTTAAGGAAAAACACCTTGTCATGCCTTCCAACCATGCTTCCACGCGTTCACTGGCGCGACCCCCAGCAAACTCCGGTAGTTTGATCTTCTGCAATTCTCGTGTGATGTCTTCAGGTGGAGGTCCTCCCCCTGAATCCCTTGATGCTTCTGGATTACCCGTTTAAAGTCTCGTTAATGGCTTCCAACGAGCGTAGTATGAGGGCTAGTTCGGGCGATGGTGGTGGTGGTGCTGGCAGTGTTGGCGGTTCTTGTGATGATGCCCCTCTACCTCGACTCCCTCGAGTCCTTACCATCCTGTATGATTTGACCTGCATCCACCAAAGTTGTCAGGGTAAGTTCCAGGATGTTTCAAATTGGTGCTACTTAAACTTAGAAACACGGTTAGGCATAAGTTTTCTTCACTTGTCTGTAAACAGACATTACTCCATTAGGGGATTGGCTAGGTTAGGGTTAGGTTTAAGCATCTAAGCTT
Organism: Picea engelmannii; assembly: GCA_009831015.1. Classification (NCBI taxonomy): domain Eukaryota; kingdom Viridiplantae; phylum Streptophyta; class Pinopsida; order Pinales; family Pinaceae; genus Picea; species Picea engelmannii. The sequence continues at coordinate 973,145 of ML778438.1, read as the reverse complement.
AGTTTCTTCGCCCCTACGAAAATAACTATTGGTTCCTTTGCCCTGTAGCTACGTTAGCCTTGCGCCTTACTTGACACTTCCTATGCTTACTCTCCTAGTACCTATGTCGCCTCGTTCCCGCTTGTCCTAGTCTGAGCCCTTTTAATTTACGCTTACAACTTGACTAAAAATGACTTCTGACCTTATGTTTATTAATTTACGTCGATATGTGTACACCTATTGACAATGGCACAATTAATGATATTTTAATCTTAATTAACCTCGAACCCTGATCTGATGGCTATGCATTGAAGATGCTGGCATATTCTTAGTCGTCCTCCAAAATCAATGGGTTAGATTTATTGTTCATAACTTTCTCGCATTTATCAGGGTATCCCTTAGCATGTTTACTCTCTCTTTTTTTTTTAAAACATTTACCTAATCACATTAAAAATATGTTGTAAGGTTATATAATTACCACGTTCGATATTTAAATAGGATTAACCGCGACATCTAAATAATTATCTCCAACTGCCAGCCCCGTTTTGGCATTCACCAGCGCTATGTACCTTTTGGCGTTAGTGTTCTTCTTAAGAAGCTTCGCTCGGTGGGTGGTCTTGGGTATGACAGTTAAAGTATTTATTTGTGAAATTATTTGTAAAAGTAATACGGTGTGGTGCACCGGTTGGATGGCCTTTGCCAAGACCTTGATCGGTGGGGAGGTTCTGGGTTCAATTCCCACAGACTCCATAAATTTTTCTTTTGTTTTACTTAAAAAAAAATCAAAATACCCAATTAATTTTAATTTAATTTAATTAATTAAATTTTTATTTAATTAAATTTAATTAATTTAACTTAATTTAATTTAAAATTTAAATAAAAAATATATATTTTTTAACCCCCTTTTTTTAAAAATAATTATTATTAAAAAAAAATTTAAACCATTAACGTATTACAATTAAAATAATAAAAAAAATAAATAGAATTATTCATGAAATACTATAAGTATAGGAATTGACATCGTGGGTCCTCACATGAGGCCCACGTGCCTCCTCCTCCGGGTGCTCATCTCCTTCTAGACTTCTCTTCGGCCTCGTGTGCACTGGTGGGAAATCTTGCTTTGGAAACCTTCGCCATGTATGAAAACTCTGGGTGGGAAGCATGTTCTAATAACAAGAGGGTCCAGTGGTATTGGCCTTGCTATCGTCAAAGAGGATCTATCTCTAGGAGCTCTCGTTACTCTGATGGAAGATGAGGTAGTGAATTCACTGGAACGGTTGGGTTGTATTGTAAGTGGAAGCTGAAGGAATGGCAATAACAAATCTTCATTCCAATTTTGATTTTAATTTGGATTTGCATGGCTCCTCTTTCGCTTCTATTCCCGTTTCCATTGCCAATGCTCGTCATCCTATTATTCTCAATCATGACCAGAAGAAGAATTGGAGTACCAGCTTCAGAAAGCATAACATTAAAAATAAGAATGAAAATGATGTTCGGTATTTGAGAAAGGTGTGGTGTGGTTCTACGAAAGATATGGCCGGAGAAGCAGAGAATGAGAATGATGGAGTGGACATCTTCAAAAGGGTTTCACAAATGCTATGGGGGAGAGGCCTCCCACCTCAAATGCTGGTGGTCGCGGTTCGAACCGCATGGAGCAGTGGATGGAAAATGATGATGAAACAATTGGCCCCCTCGGATCCCAGGGGCTCCTACACTCGTCCAGATAGCGTCTTCCACGACCGCCCTTCGAATCCTATGGTCTCCTCCGAGGTGGAAATATATCATTTGTACGCAGCGCTGGCATGCCCATGGGCTCACCACGCACTTATAGTGAGGGCTCTTAAAGGCCTCGAGGACGTCGTCAGGGTTTCCGTTGCTTCGCCCGGCCTTAACGGCCCCTGGGAATTCTCAGTTTCCACTTGTAGTTCCCTTTCTAATTCCTCCACTGCCGGACATCTGCGCCCAACTGTGGATAATGCAAACGGATGCAAAACTTTGAAAGAGGTCTACGCTCGCAGAAAAGGAGGGAGTGGCTACGATGGCTGGGCCACAGTTCCCATGTTGTGGGATACGTTGAGAAATGATGTTGCTAATAATGAAAGCGCTGATTGAATTTCGATTTCAGTCAAGTTGCCAAACCTCTCGCCCCCTTTTTTGAGAGACCAAATACACAGGTGGAACGACATTATCTATCCTAATATCAACAATGGAGTTTACAGGTCTTCTTCTACTTCTTTTCATCATTGTTTATATTATTTGGAGTTGACAGGACTTTAGCTTTTTGCGAGGCGTTTGGTCCATGAAAAGTTTGGTTTCTTCTTCTTCTTTTGAATTTTTGTAGACAAAAAATATTCAAATATAGCTTTTCCTAATGTAGTTCTAAATTTTGCTACATTAGGTCACTGCACGTCTGCACGTCTGGGTTGTCGACTTATTATCATAAGATTCTTCCTCGTATTTGAGGTCAAGGGAGTTCGAATCCATAGGGTTTGAGCATTCGTTATTACAATTTCGGGTAACTGGTCGGCGTTTACATATATAAAACTTATCCGCCATGGGTAACCTCGGCAAGTGGCGAGACATGGATGTAATGAAGCTAATGATGCGTGACTATAAAGTGGAGACGGTAAAAGATGGTCCGAACGAATTCTATGTCGAGTGTAAAGGACCTCGAGACAGTACGTGGCATTTTAATTTTTGTTTTTTTTCTAAGTTTGTTATTGCTGTTAAATTTTCGGTATAATCTGTCTATTTTTACACTTATGTTTTTCAAGATTTCTTCTAATTCTTTGGTTTTTTTCTTGTTATTACTTTTAAATATTCGTATAATCTTTCTATTCTTTCACTAATCCATCTAAATTTGTTTTCGTTTGTTATTACTGCTCAATTTTCAGTATCATTGACACAAGCCTTTTGGTTTATTTGCAATTTTAGTTCTTCAGTGGTTGATGACTTTCAGGGCCTTTCTTAAATCTCTCAGTTATTTCTTTGACTAGACTAGAAACATAATTTCGAATTATTTATTTGTGTTTTTCAATATACTAAATTGTACATTTTGAATCTGTGTAATATTTTTCTGAAAATCATTTTAGTGAAAGGTCAAGTAATGATTTTAGTAGTAATACCATCTATTTGCCTCGTTGTAGATAAATTTAGAGTAGAATGAGCAAATTCGTAGATGGGGTTTCTTCCACGCATCAAATTCTCGCTCTATTTAGCTAGGGAAATGTAAGTTCTATGTTTCTAAGTATGTTTGATGGAGAAGTAGAGGAATAAGCAATAAATAAATGTAAAATGAAAAACCAAATTTCCTTCATATTCCTGGAATAATTCAATCCAATTCCAGCCAAACCCAAATAATTTACCACTTGTTTTACTTGGTAAATTTGTTTTGCATTTATTTATTTTATTTTTATTTATTTATTAAAGTTTCTATGTTTTGTGTGCAGGTTAAGCGTGGCTGGAGTTTTGGCCCTTAAGGCCCAAATTTTTATTCACCCTAATATATTTATTTAGGGATTTACTATAACTAAACCCCTTATTTAGGCCCTTGGTTCCATATTTGAACCAGGGCTCTGATACCAAATGTAAGAGCCATATTTAATTTTACATCTAGTAATTCTACCAACAATACAATAATTTCTACTAGGTTTATGAAAGTTCATTAATTCCAAAATATTTTAACACTTACGCATGTAAATTTATCAATGAATAATAAATTTAAATTCTAATTAAAACAATGCATAAATTTGAAATAAATACCTGAACCTGATGCTATTATCCCTCCTTTTGTTCATAGCTTGCCTCCTTGATCACTTCTGAACACTGCCCAAAACCGTTCCTCCCTGCCAACTAGGTAGCTCCCTAGCTCCAGGATATCAACGGATATCCTGGCCCTCATGCCCAAAACCCCCAGCAACCCCGGTGCACTGATACAATCTCACTCCCAAGTTTTCACCTCTCTTTGCAATACTCAGATCTCCCAAAATCCATCCCCAACCTCTGTAGAATAACCTCCTGTCAACCTCCTTCCCTTGCTTATCCCCCATTCATCGACTTCCCCCGCCTCATTTACTCACTACCTAACTCATTTATTACCTCCTTATCCGTTCCCATTAATGCCCCTTATCCCCTTTCTTTAATATATTATCCCTTGTAGTTAATATGTTTCCCTTTTCGGGAATGTAACTTAATTTAATAATATATTTTATTATCCACCTTTTACTTATTTACCTTATTAATTAATGAGTTAATTAATACTTAAATTAATCATTGACCATCACGAATAACTAATTAATAATAAATAATTAGTTAATGTTATTTTAAGAAATACATATAGTTTAGCTAATCTTTTAGGATTATATTATTAAACTAATTATAATTAATAATCAAGGGTGTTACAATTAAGTATGATATATTTATGGTCATTACAACTTACTTTGTCACAAATCAACCTATCTTTTTGATCAATTATTTTTCCTAGCCTCTTTGCTTCTATGAGGTAATTTGTATAAATTTGTGATTTATTACTTAATTCTTCTCTTACTATTGCTAGCGTATCCTCCTCTTGTTGTTCTTTTATACCAAAAATTATGAGGTTCAAGGCTCTTTTGTTACGCTCATGGTCTAGTTTGATTAGATTATTCATTTCCTCTTTGATGGGCATGGTATCCAATTTGTTTTCCATACTACTGAGGGCGAAATTGTTGGATAATTTTTCTTTTAGCTCTTTTTATCATATCTCTCAAGTTTGGATTTTCTTCAACCTCTCCTTGGGTTGATTGTTTATGTTTTTCCATTTCTTGAATCTTATCATTCATTGTCTGTAATTCACTCTTGAACCCTAAGAATCTATCCTCTATTTGAGATTGAATGGTATCTTTAATTTTTTTTGTCAATGGTTACCTCTATCTCTATTTGGAGTTTTAAGTCACTTTCTTCACTCCTTTTTTCCAATGTTTCTAACTCTATTTGAATTTTGACATATCTCTCTTCTCTTCTTTTTTCTACTGATTCCATATAGTCATAAAGGATCTCTATGGTGATTTTGGGGGGCCTCCCCATGTTAGGATGTTTTTTTGGAATAGGTGGTTGAGTGCTCATATTGAAAAGAAGAGAAAAAAAAAATGTAACAATTATTCAAATCAACTTTTACTTATGAAACTTAAAATAAAAAACATTTAAATATCTTTAACTTAACAAATTATAAATATATTTTAAATTAAAATTGAATCAAAGTAAAAAGTGACTCACCTACAGAGATAAAAATAATTTATGAAAACTGCAAAGAAGTTCCGAAGAATCTACATAGATTATTCTCATAAAGGTGTGGGTTGCCAATGGTTATTCTATCTCCCAAATTAAAAATGTTTCTCCTTCCACGTGTCATTCTAACTCGAAAAAGTTTATAACTCTTTGGAATTGCCAAAATTATATATATATGAACATTCTTCATTTTTATCTTAATTATAAGGAACATTCTTAATTGTAAGGAACAATCTTCATTATAAGGAACTTAATTTATCTTTCATTTAATTATAAAGTAGAGAAGAAATTAGAATTTTAAATGTTCTCAACACTGAGTAGCATTAAAACATCATTTTCTTAACTTAGGACATTGACATAAGAGGAGCCAAATGTCACCAAAATCCTAATCTTTGAGTAGAGGGTTGATCTTGGTTAGAAATTATCATGTCAAAAGAAACCTAAACAACAATTTGGATAAAAGGGTATCATCGATATTCGAAGGCACCCTTAAAGAAGGAGTTAGACTCATGGAAGAGTGAACAAGGTCTATAGTAATCCCTTACCATGTCCATGATTTTACTTAAATTTAACTTTGGCTCCCTAAAGAGAGTGACTTCGATGTGGGATCCTTCCTCATAAATGGATTTTAAGGAAATTTGGGAGGGAAAAGAATATGAAACCTTTGCCCATTCACCCTTTTGGTCATTCATGGAAACACCAATTTTGTCTAAGTTCTAGACTCAATTTGTAAATCCTTTTACATGTGACATGGTTTGTCCTTACTAATGTACTAATGTTTATGGGGTCTTGTCGAAAGAATTGGTATTCTTGATGTCTATTTGCATTCTAGTTAGGGAAGGGCTTTCATTCTTTTGGCATGATCATATGTGTCTCCCCAATGGCTAACTATCCCTATCCCTAATCTTGCTATGTCTTTGGTGAGTTGTGTGAGTTATGAGGGTTGTGAAATGATTCTACAAATGTGAAAGATGATTAGGATATCATGGAGATGGACATGACCTCAAATATAGAGTGGGAAAGGTGGAAGATATGGAATTTAGGAACAAGCACATGTGTTGGAGGTCAAAAGTCACCAATTTCACTTCAAGAATGGGAAACAAGAATTAAGGGTTTCACTTTTTCTATGCAAATAAATGGAACACTTAACCTTTATTAACAAACTTAGGACATATTAAGCCACATCAAGAATTTTGTAAATCTCCCTCATTCACACAATCCTCTAGTGAAAAGAAGCTCTTCCTCAACTTCAATTTATTCCTTCCATCCTATGGAAAGCGGGGACATTATTATAATCCAACAATTAAAACAGATCATGACATACAACCCATTAATACATTAACATTTATTTCTATTTTATTTTATGTTTTATAGAATTTTTTTTTTAAATGAATTTGTTAAAATAAAGAGATTAGACATCATTGTCTTTTAATTTGTGTTTTACAAAATATTTAGTTTTTTAAATGAGTTTATTAAAATATACATGAGTAGAAAAATGATAAAGTTTAAGTGGATTGTAATCATACAAAGTATTAATTACTTATTAACTTTTCTTCAAAGCTAAAATATTAGCTAACTAGTATAAAGTAAAAATGTATTTTATAAAATATTTAACTAACTAGTATAAAGTAAAAATGTGTTTTATAATTTTTTATTTTTTTTTAATGATGTGTTAAAATATACATGAGTAGAAGAATGATAAAGTTGGATTGTGATCATATATTATTAATTACTTATTAATTTTTTTCAAAAATAAATTATTAGCTAACAAGTATAAAGTAAAAAATAATAAAAAGATAACATAAGACATGAAAATGTAATTAATAAAATAAAAAAATAATAACAAACAAAAATAAATTATTCTAAATAATATAAAAAATAAATAAAAATAAGATAAGACGTCAATTAACCGAAAGATGGATATGGGTTGAAATAAATTAATGAAAGCCAACCCAAAAAGAGGATATGACTTGGAAATGAAGTGATTCTCATACAATGATTATGAGTATGATTATAGGAAGTATATTGTGTTGAAAAAAGTTATGATTATACTAAGTATATTGTGTTGAAAAAGTATCTTGCTGAAATTTTGATATTTTTAAGATATTGTGTTATAATATTTCTTAACTTTATAATAGTTGTTTTTAATCATTTTTGTGGTGTATTGAAATAAATTTAAACATGCTATATAATATATGTAGTATGAGGGAATATGAAATGGTAATATTAGTGAATTTGAAGAAGTTATAAATAGAAAAATTAAAGTTAGTAAAAACTCAAAACTATATATAATGTAATTTCATATTTGATAGTATTATATATATTCATCTTTAATTGGTGAGTATTATTATAAATCAATTGTACTTTAGTATAAGTAACATATTTATCAAAATATTTTTATTATAGAATTTAGATTTACATAATTTAGATTATATTTTAGCTTTAAGGTTTATTAGGTATATCTCTCATAGTGAGATTTGTTATATGTTAAATATTCTTTTTACATAATTTCTGTTTAGTTTTATCTTATTAAATATACTTTTCTCATAGTGAGGTTTTGTTGTGGTTTAGTTTTATCTTATTACCTTTCTCACAGTAAGGTTTGTTGTAAGTTATGTGTTAGCTTTAAGTTTTATTAAAAATGTTTTTCTCATAGTGATTTTTAAGTATATTTTTTAATGAATAATATAATATAGATTATGTTTTAGTTTCAAGTTAGGTTTGTAGTTTTAGATTTAGCTTTAAGTTAGGTTTGTAGTTTTAGATTTAGCTTTAAGTTAGGTTTGTAGTTTTAGATTTAGGTTATTTATTATTTTTAGGTTTTAGTTTTAGTGAGGTTTGTTTATTTTTTAAGTATACTTTAAAATGTATATAATATAGATGGTGTTTTAATTTTAAGTTAGGTTTGTATTTCTTTATGCATGCTTTTAAATGTAGAAATTTCATGAATATTGAGAATATTTATTATTTTTTAATAATAATAATTTATAGTTGAATTTTAAAGTTATACATATTTTATTTTTTTATTAGGTTTAAACATGTGATTTTTAAGAGAAAAAAAATATTCTTAACCATTATATCTACTAAAATTATATGAATATACTTAACATGATTATATTGAAAAAATGTTTTTTCTATAAGTCAAATTGTATAAATAATGTGTGTGATAATAATGCAGGTGGAATTATATAAATATCACTGTTAAGTTTATAAATATAAAAATGCTAAACCCTAAATACTCAGTGGAAAACCATCTTCAATTATAAAATAAGAACAAATAAATTAAAAAATAAATAATCGGTGAGTTAAGGAGAATATAAGCTCAAATAATATATTTACATGACTAGAATATTTAAGAAAAACAAAACGTATGTACAATTATTTATATATAAGAGTACCAAAACTAGATTAAGTTTCCAAAACGATTTATGGCTGCCTATACTTTCAGTTTAGGCTATCTAAGAGAAACAAAATGTAATACAATTATTTATATATAAGAGCACATGCATCGAATGCTGGTCACGCGCAGAAGCCGCTTAAGGTGCACGCACGAAGGTTGTGGGAAGGTGTGCAAATAGACAACAACAGTGTGCACGCAAACCCAGTGCAGAAGCAACAGAATATCTCCACGGTGAAGATCCAACAGGCTGATTGGACCAAACTTCAAAATTAAGTGACAAAGTTGATGGTACCCAAAGCACATGTTCTAGTTTCCCGGTTATCGGGCTTTTAAAGCTTCTGTAACATAACAATGTAATATTCCAAACGTTATAATTTTTGGTTACAATGTAATATTCCAAACGTTATAATTTTTGGTAATTTTTTTTTTTTTTTATTTTGCCTGAAATTTGATGATGAATAATTGGATCTGTAGATTTGAGTGGTTAAGTTTGTACAATTCAAATGTTTCAGGATTTTTCAACAAACTAAATCCATTTATATAATTTAAACAACAAAAAATAGTAATTTTATCTAAATTTACATCGTCAAATTCCTGCCAAAAAAATCCTAAAAATAAAACATTTAACTGACACTCATCACAAAGCTTTAATCAAATGTTTCAAGATTTTTCAACAAACTAAATCCATTTATATAATTTAAACAACAAAAAATAACAATTTTATCTAAATTTACATCACCAAATTTCTGAAAAAAAAAAAATCCTAAAAATAAAACGTTTAACCAACGCCCATCACAAAGCCTCAATCAACATATCAGGAATAAACCAACACACAATCCGCGACCGCATGAAACGAATCTTGATTTTAGGGTATCTATCACTGTCCTATCGACTTACGAGACGGGTACGTGCCACCAGTGAAACCCTAAAAAAGTCAGATGCAGCTGGTATAATCCTGCGTTAGAATTCATAGCGCGAATTGATGTGTTATTCCCGAGGGCGCTTAAACCAGCCGCGTCTTACTCGTTTAGGGTTTGAGAAATTTAAACGTGTTATTGTTTCTCGTTTCTCTATACGACATTGCTCGCAATGAATTCCAACTTTCGATAATACGAGTTGCATCCTACTGGTTTAGGGTTTCACTGGTGGCAGATACTCGTCCTTACGGCGAAAAGACAGACATACATACACTAAAATCAAAATATTTCGTGTAGCTGTAAAGCTGATTGAAGCTTTATTATATTTGATCAAGGTACATAGAATCTTTAAAAGCCTAATAACCGGGAAACCACGTGCTTTAGGTGATGTCGACTTTGTCACTTGTGGTTTCTTTTCGAAGCTCTGAGCCCATCATTTTGCCAGATATTATATATATATATAATTAAATAAATTTATATTAAAATCATATTATAATTTTTAGATTATTCCAGAAATTGTAGTTTTGAGGATGTACATGCTTAATTTATTTTTATTTCATGAAGTAGAATTACATCTGTCTTGACATGATTAACACACAGTAGTACTGTAACACCATATAATGTTCGGATATGGCTTTTATTTCCACTAGATCTATAACTCATCACTTTATAATTCCATAATTTAAGATATCGATTATGTTCCTACCACACAGAACTTACAGAAAATAGTCATAGATATATCCCGTAGAATACTGGTTTCATCCTTACAATGACTAATATACCAAGCTCGAATAGCTACATCCTTTTAATCGATTTAAATTATTTCTACTTTAATTAATATACAACAACTTTGTAATTCTATCTAATACATATGCTGGAAAGATAATCGTCTGATAATCGTCTGCGATAGAAACTAGATACAATCATTTCAACAGTACAATTATGAAAAGAGAGTAAAGAGACATATCTCAAGTAAGTCCACAATTATGAAAAGAGAGTAAAAAGACATATCTCAAGTAAGTCCACGGGAAAATAAAGGGAACAACCACGTTCCTCTCCCAACTATAGAATAGGGCATCTGGGGCTTACCCCATTCACCCCCTATCTTGACTATCAATCCATGAGGGAAAGCTTGAAATCTCCTCTTCAACAATGTCTTCCTTTATGAATACTCTTCTCCCTTACCTCACACTCAAAATCAGTGTTCATAACAGCGAGTATTTAGTAGTTCCTCCTCCCAGCATACTAGGTAGTGTCCTGCCTCCTAATATATGTTATTTAACAAAAAAATGTTTTTGCCTAGGTCTTTCTTTCCCCCCGTTTTAGCAGCTTTCTAAATCCTTGATTTTCAGGGGCTGCTAATGGCCAAATCTATGATTTTCCACTTGTAATAATCATCCCGGAGGTAGTTCCAACATGTTCCCCACTCATGGAGTCATGGTTAGCTAATTTTAACATGGTTGTTCCACTTGTCCTCCTGCAAGCAATATAAAATATTATGTTTTCATACAAGTGTCATAGTCAAATAGTTAGTTGGGTCAAATTAGATCTATGTCCAACAGTCATAATAATTAATTACAATTATCAAATTCGAAATTCGAAATTGCCATAAATGGTAAAAATTTTCCAAATTCGAATTTACTAAAAATAGAATAATTTTCCAACAGATTTTAAATTTCAAAAATACTTTATTTTTGGGGATGTCACATGGACGGACAACATGGCATGCATTTGACAATGGTAGGTGAATAACCGTTGGGTATTCTCGTACAACGTTCCTATATATCTACGGTTTTATTTCAATAATTGCATCAGCATTGTAAGTGTTGTATGTGCAATTATATCTTTCGTATGTAAACTTTTAAAGGTCTGTAGTCTCTTTTATGCCAAAGTATCCCCTTTTGGACCAGCCTTTAAAAGTGTAATGTGATAATCCCCTCCTTTCCTTTCTTTTCACATTTAAAGGTTAAACCTTTTTCTTAAAACTAAAATTTCTTGGGATAGATGTTGATATGTGTGCACAAAAGTTGATGAATGTGATGTCAGATATGACCTTGAGTTCTTCGATTATTTCTAAGTTCGCGAGATACAAGTTTTCATTTGACCCTTCACTAGCTGTCTAACTTTATTCTCTTATTTCAACCCTTTTTCTATATATATGTATGGTTAAGCAAATGCCTAATTATTGCATTCACTATTTAGAGATTCAAATCTTGAAAATCCCTACACATGAAGTTTATAATTATTACTCTATCATATATGCTTCACCGTCCAAGAGACTTCATTGATAAATAATGTCTCCTATGAAAGAAAAAACTCGTCGGCTAATTGTGCAATTTAATTAATGGATGATTGAGCCCTGGCGTCTGTTGTCTTGTCATTTGGGTATGGGTGTATTCTTCTTGTCAGTTGTTAGGCTCATAGTGTGTTGTTTTTATCTTGATCCCTTGTTCTAGATAGGTTGTGTTTCATCGGGGTTATTGTCACGTATATCACCTGTGGATGACATGATTCCAGTTGAGGGGATCATGGTGCGCCCTATTGGATAGCGGAGAATAATGACTTGGTCAGAGTCAGGTGTCCCATTGTGAGTGTTGTTGATCATCGTACGCTTTTGTTAGCGCTTGGGTCATAACTCCTTCATGTGTTTGGTTTGCGCAACTTCAAGTTCTAGTTATTGGTCATTGAGATCATTGTGTCGGGAATTTGGATGTTGTCCCTTAGCGTGTAGGCGCCATCATGTTGGTTTTGTGCAGGTAGTCTTTTATGTCTGTCCTTGATTTGCGCATGTTTCACCCAGTTGCTCACTGTGCTAATGTTAAGTCGTTGTTATATGTTGCCTAATATGCCTGAATGGTGTTCGTCGTCAGTTTTTGGTTCAAATGTTATCGTAGTTACCTTCCTCCTAAAAACAAAAAACAAAAATGCATTTTCTTCTTCACTGTTAGTCACAACGTGGGTTGTTACATTCCAAAAGGGAAGAGTTGTGAAATTAGTTTTGGATAGCTTGGAATTTTCATGATAAATTGTGTTTTGGGGCATTTCAGGCCTTGAAATTTTAAATATATGGAGGATATATATTGTTTTACATGTGGTAAAAAATGCGTCTATTGGTTCACTAAATTTTTGGAGATAATCCCAGTTGGAAGTTAAGGTTCCTTAATTCTCCTGAAATCCATTTTAAAAAGGTCACCTTGGCACATTCACTATAACTTATTTTATGGGATTTTTTAGACATAACAAGGTTTTAGAGACTAAGCATAGATCACGGTGTACATGTGGTAAGCATTCAAGATGTTTATTCACTACACATTAAGAGATATACTCTATGGAAGTTAGGGTTCATGAATGCTCCTGAAATAAGTTTAAAACAAGTCATCTTGTCACTTCACTATAACTTATTTAATGGGATGTTGTATACCTTGAAATGTTGTCTATATGGACAAGAGACCTTTACGTACATGTGGTAAAAATTCCATATGTTGGTTCGCTATACTTTCATAGATATTATTTTTTGAAGTAAAGGTTCATGAATTCTCCTAAAATCAATTTCAAACAAGTCAGTTTGGAAGTTTCACTATAATTTTTTTTATGGGACTCTTCAAACTGTGAAATTTTTAAATAACATATGATACATATAGAAGTACCTCGGGTAAAAATTGCAGATGTTGGTTCGTTGTACTTTATGAGATATGCTCGGTGTAATTTAGGGTTTATGAATGGTCCTGAGATCACTTTCAAACCTGTAAGCTTGGCATTTTCACTATAACTTATTTTATAGGACTTTTCGCAATGTGAAAATTTCAAATAAAAGAGGAGACTTATAGAATTAAATAAAGAAAAAAAATTATAATCATATTTTCAAAATTGGATACGTGGCAGGTTGTATATGTTTTTTCTTGGAAATAGGTGCCAAATGGAAAGATTTGGGAAAGTTAGCATTTGGAAATTCAAATTTTTGTTAGACTTGGTAAAGGAAGAATTAGTTAGAAGGAATGGTGAAGGTAGACGCAATGAGTATACTTGGTGAAGGAAATGCAACAAGAATACTTAGTGAAGGCAGAAGTATCAAGAAGACTCGGTGAAGGTTGGTGCATGGAACACAAGAGATTGGTGTCTCTTGCTAAGTTGGTGCTTAGCATTGGGGATTTGTGTCTATGTGTACATGTAAGAGTAGGTTGGCTCCTACGAGTATTTGTACTAGTAGGTTGGTTCCAACAAATATTTGTAATAGTAGGTTGATTCCTACAAATAATTATAAAGAGAAGTTTCATTGTTTTATCTCAAAATGGTTTCCACGTAAATATTTTGTTCCATGCTTTGCAGTTAATATATTTCATATGTGTTTGTTTCTTATGGTTTATGAATGTTTGAAAAAGTAAAAAAAAATCTTATATTGATTCAGCCCCCATCTAAGTATAAGTGTGTTCTCAACAAAAAAATCCCCTTAAATTTCCCACTGTTCATGCACAAGTTCTAAAATAAATGGAGTTTGATCTTAGACAATGCAAGAAAAAATATCACTAGGACCTTCGAGGAATTTATTTGTATGTTAATAGTTCTATTAATTTATGGTAGTACATATAATATATAGTAGAGTATTTCCACCACCCTTCTTTTGGACCCATGAATAAATTATTTCCCCAAACATAGGTGTCTAGAGAGTTGGAAGGATGTATTACCCCTAATAGGGAAGTTATAAGAGCTATCCCCAAGATTAATGAATCAATTATCTAGATGTTCATTGAAGTTCCTTCTAAACACATAACATTAATTACGACGATAATTCCTAAAATGGAGAAACATGAGAAAATAATAAACAAAACCATCACATTTTATAGAGTTTCTCTTCAACTTCATATATTTCCTCATAAGGAAAACATTTTCTCAACATTTGAAGCATGAGTGGCCTTTTTCAAAAGCTGAAGAAGGGAAAGAGAATAAGCTTCATCAATTTATATGAAATATCGACTTATGAAAGAAAACTCTTAATAGCCCAAGATAAAAGGATAATGATCAAGTGGATTGTCAAGTTAGTGAAATGAAGTCAAATCCTCCTAGAGGAAATGAACACAAATTTATATAGATAACAAATAGGGAAGGAAGGGAAACAAGTAGTCACATAGGTGTCTCAATTTCATATGTTTTCCCCTGTTATTATTTTTCTATAAATTGGAAGGATTTGAATTGCAAAAGGGATTTTTCTTGTGCATCTTGTAGAGCTCTTTATGAAATGTTAATTAATGAGAAGCCACTACTGGACAAACATTATGGAGACAAACTTCAGTTTTAAAATACTTGGTTCATGGAATTTTCTTCTATTCATTTACTTAATTTTGGAATGATGCGAGTATATGATTTTATAGTACCGATTTTTCTCACTTATAAGTAAATTGTTGAAATTGTTGATTTAATTTTTCTCACAAATTATTTTCCTATATCCTTAAACATGGTACTATAATCAATTGGTCATTGCCACACTTTTTTTATACTACTAGTTATTTATATTATTTCTTTTATTTTCTTTAGTAATATTTTACTAAATTTTGAATATATATATATATATATATATATATATATGGGGGGTAATATTTTTATGGCATTAGTTTTCTTAATCAGTTCAAGAATCATTATGGATTCTACTTGTAATATTAGTTGCATTACATTTTATTGCATTTAAAAATTCATAAATTGTGTACCAATCCCAACCAATAAAACCCCAATGAATTTTTCTAAATGTGGTGGCACATAAATTAGATAGATTGTATATTCCAAACAATGTAAGGTTTAATTACAACCTTTCATTAGGGAGAATCATTGATGATTGCATTGGGTAATTTATCCTTGCCAACAATTTTTAAGATAAACAATTTTTAAGATAAAAGTAGGGGAGTCATTGTACGGAATAAATTAATAATAAATATAATTGTTTCTGAGGTTGTCTTTCTGGTGCAGTTTCTTATCCAAACCAAAATTTTGAATATATGACTATTAATCTTGAAAACACAAATCTTTCATAAATTGAACCATTACACATTATTCACAGCCAAGAGGTAAATGATTTATGTCAAATTACTCGAGCATATGCCAGGAAAATTGGCATGTTTCCCATAGCTACTTCATTACCTAGGTAGAAGAGAACTAATAAAAAATAATTTAGACTAATACAAATACAAATACTATTGTATAAACTGTGGAGAATTTGGTTGAGCTCTTTCTTAATGAAATTGTTCAACTCCTGATTGAGATCAAAGTATATGTTCCGATTTCATCTATTCATTCTTCAAATCCTTCACCCCGGAATCTTATTTTTCTAAGAAATATTGTGAAAAAATTAAATGGTTTCTTCGTATTCAAATGGATACAAATCAATAGAAACTATATTCTTGGATAGCTCTGTTAGAGAATAATGATTCATTAATGCATTATACTAAGATTGGGTTAATTGAAGATTTATAGGAGGTTGTTGAGATATTCTCTCAACCTCTCCCTCCATGAGTGGAATCAGTTGGATCTAAATCCAACTATATATATGTACTGTGTTGTGCTTCACTGATGTAATACAAATTATTATTTTGAGTGAATCATGTCTCTCTCATTAGTTAATATGGTATCAGAGCCTCTACTGGCTTAAATCCCTCATGGAATGGCCAGGAAGATGCGAGAGAAATGATTGTCAAACCACTGCTGTAGATTGTAGGTTATAGTGTGAGCGTAGATTTTTTTTTATGTGTGTTACGAGAGTGTAGACCAATTGTGCTATTGTTGAACAAATCTATGGCAAAAGGAGAGGGCAGAGTATTCCATCTTGAGAATCATGTGGATCTGTCCATTTACCAGGAGATCGTTGAGCAAGAGGCTCTCCCTATCGTCGTCAGGTTATGTTGTTGCACTATAAATTAAAAAGAGCAGCCACAATTTCCTTGAAAGCTGCTGCCGTGTGAAAGGAAGAAAGTTGCGATTGGAGGTTCAAATACGTGCTGTGAAAAGAAAGGAGGAAGCGATCTCACCGATTCCCAATCCCGTTGCTGGAGAGGGTTCTATGGACATCGTTCGATCCATCTGTGTTTGTACTGGACGCATCTTGACATCGTGCATGCTATTCCATGTGGAATTTGATTCTGCCATATCCATTGTAACTACAGTCGAATTAGTTTTTTTGTTGGTTATTTTTTTTGGAGTGTTGTGTAAATTTTAAAGAACCAATTATTGAACAGATTTACACAATTTAAAATAGCGGTTCTCGACGTTATTCGGTGTTGAGAGAATGTATCGCTAATTTGATTGTGAGAACCTGTTATATGTTGTAGAATCTTGTTGTACTTCGGTGCTCCAAGATCGACAATTATAGGTTATCTTTACGTGGTTAGTTTAAAGTTTGGTGTGTAAGTGTTTATGTAAAATAAAAACTTGTATTTTGATGCAAGCTGGTAGCCCCAGTATCAAGTACATTGTTTTTATTGGAAGTCACCATGTGTAAAGGAATGTTGAGGACATTCAGTATCCAAAATTTTCTTCTAGATACTGAAGGATAGCCAAAAGAAAAAATCCAACAGAAGAAGGCAAGTTCATAGAATGCATCAATAATTGTCAACTTTTATCATAGAAGCCCCGATGAGCCAAGTTGTCAAATTGTCCAGTATACAAGTGCAAGAAATATGATCAGAGGCGTTTTGACTTTAAATGTGTCGATGGAAAGCTCGAAGAAGAGGAAGAAGAAAGAGTGGAAGCCATGTGATTGCAGAGTGAGTTTCAGTGCTGAGGAAGACCAGATAGACAGAGAAAGTTAAAGTATTGTATGTCATGTAATTGTGATTTCATTATTGTAAGATTTGTTTAACGTAAGCATTAAAGGGGGGTGTTAGAGAATAATGCTTCATTAATGCATTATACTAAGATTGGGTTAATTGAAGATTTATAGGAGGTTGTTCAGATATTCTCTCAACCTCTCCCTCCATGAGTGGAATCAGTTGGATCTAAATCCAACTATATATATGTATTGTGTTGTGCTTCACTGATGTAATACAAATTATTATTTTGAGTGAATCATGTCTCTCTCATTAGTTAATAAGCTCAAGATGCTCTAAATTTAGAAAGACAAATTAATTACCTTGAAGAAAAACCTTAAAAAAAAATCTCAAAATTTGACCCAAACAAGTTTTCATATTAGAGGATCATATTACAAATTTACATCTAGTTATCATAGTATTGAAAGTAGAGAAATAATATGTAGTTTGTAGATTATTTCCATATACAATTGAAAATAAATATTCCATGTGGTAAGTTTTAATTTAATAGTAGGATCTATTACAAATCGGGTGATTTTGAAAAGAGATTTGTTAATAAATTTCATGAATACTTTAGTTTATTTTCATTTTTAGAAGAATTAATTGAAACAAAAATGGTCAAGAAATAAATAATAAATCATTTACAAACCCTTGTTTTCATTTTTTTTAAAAAGAGATGGAAAGAATATAATGAATGAAAAATTCATAAAACCAAAAATGTGAAAAACTAGATACTTATTTTAGTAGGAAACTAAAGAAATAAAGAGCTTAATTTTTCTCTTAATAACTCTTTTTTTTTCCTAGACTCCACCTAAAGTATGAGATTCAAGGTAAGGATTCCACTAGTCTAGTAAAAAAAAATCAAATAAAATTGTTTATCTAAGAGGAGATTTTAGATATTTTGATTAATGAACTTATCAACTTTATTACAAAAGAAAACATTGCTACTTCAAAGCCACTCAAAAATTCCAATTCTATATTTGATTTAGAAGAGGTATCCAAGGAAAAGTATTGTAATTATTAACATGATAACCATTCTAAAAATATGTGTCCATAATGGTTTCATTCTATGTTGTTGGTGGAAAATCAATTTTTGGATCAACAAAAATGAGCTAAGGTATCAATTCGTGAGGCCAATACAAAGAGGTTTAATAATAATAATAATAATAACAATAATAATAATAATAATAATAATAATAATAATAATAATAATAATAATAATAATAATAATAATAGACTAGAAAAAAAACCATGTTATTAAATTACATATAAATAGGTATAGAAGATGATGAAAAGATGATAGTGAAAGATATCTAAGCAAGCCAAAATGGTACACAGAGACCAAAAGTTAAGAAGTAAGGGGCTTGTCAATTTTGATCCTTCTACATATCAGCTTACTCTTAATCATGAGAAATTTGCATTTCCTCTCCCATGCAAAAAAGAAACAATAGAAATGATGTAGTGATCAATGATGAAGAACATGCTAATTCCTGCAAGAGTACCAACATGGGATGAAAAATGTTAAGCGAAATTTAATTTCAAGAAATGTTTTAGCATTGGAGAAATGATATTATTTGGAAATAAAATTTCAAGGATCTCTAAATGTGAAGACAAACATTTTGTTCATGAATCATGAACTAATCAATTTGGGTACTCTTATTATTAGAACTTATTTTTCTCCTCCTAAAAGAAAATCCTACATTTTCTTATTTATGCAATACATGGATGGATTTTCTTGATCTTACAATGACCAAAGAGAATATGGAACTCATATTATACAACATGTCATTCCATTGAAATAAGGTGTCGACCCATTCCAATAGAAGCTGAAAAAAGTACATCCAATATTGGAACCTTGATCCACAAAGAATTAAAAATACTACTAAATGATAAAATAATTTTTAAAGTTGGGCATTCAAAATAGGTAGCTAAAATAGTTTTTGTTAATAAAAAATAAAGAGAAATTAGTTTATCTGTAGAATTTCAAAATTTAAGGAAAAAATCTAATAAAAAAAATTATCATGTTTCTCCTATAAAGCAAATTCTAAAGATAGTATTTGGTTTAGAAATGTTATCTCTTTTTGATGGTTTATGAAGCTATATTGAAATATGGGTGGTGGAAATTCTAAAGATAGTATTTGGTTTAGAGATGTTATCTCTTTTTGATGGTTTATGAAGCTATATTGAAATATGGATGATGGAAGAATATAAGATGAAAATCATGTTTTGCATAAAATGGGTGACATTGACCCATTAACATATTCCCTTTGGATTAATTGACATGAAAGACACTTTCCAACTAGCTATGAATATAACTTTCATGGAGATAATAAATCAAAGTATGATGGTGTACATTGATGATATAAGAATATACTTAAAAAAAAATAGGCCAAACCACATACAACACCTAAGATATATCTTTGAAAGATGACGAAAATATGACATTTCTCTTCATCTTAAAAAATAGTATATTTGTTGTATGTAAAGGTAAACTTCTTGTCCATATCATCTCAAAACATGGGAATATCATTGATAAAAAGAAACTAAATCCATCATGCATATTGCTATTCCGATCAACAAGAACGGAATGCAATCATTTTTCAGCAAGATGGGTTTTTTTGAAGATTTGTGCCTAATTTTGATGAACTATTAAAATGCTTCAAAAAAATATAAAAAAAAATGTTTCCTTTAAATGGACACCTATGAAGAAGGAATATTTTGAAAAAATGAAATATGTGATAGAATAATCTCATTCGCTTGAAAACAATGATTTCAACGAATATATTGTGTTGTACACATTCACATCTCGAAGTCCCCTTGCGATAGTCCTTACATAAAAGAATCACTAATGGGATGAATGCCCAATATCATTTATGAGCACTAGCGTACAAGTGGATGATACAAGTTACCCAACCATCAATAAAAAAAAAAATTGTAGTCAATAAGGATCTCAAGTAGTTCAAGCCCTATATTCTAAAAAAGTCACACCAAAATAATTGTACCTGACCTCATTACTAAGTATTTATTCATTAAAAAAATAATTAAATTGGATGACTACCATTCAAGAATATGAATTGAAATTCAAAAGTGAAAGTTAAGGTTTATGTCAATTGGAAGCATACGTATTAGAAATAGCTAACTTATCTAAGGAAGTTTAGGAAAATCAAATATCACTATGTGTTCAAGAAATATTATTTATCCCAACTTTAGTGGACTCCTGGTATGCTCAATTGAAACATTCATTACAAATAGGCGTAATTCCACCAAATTTGAATAAAAAGTAAACAATATCACCAAGGATAAAAAAAATTCAATACCAAATTGTGAACAATGTATTACTTCAAAGGAACCACAACCAAGGGTGCTTAGAAAAGCATTGAACTAGCCAAGTTCTCAAGTAACTACATGATGGACGAGCTAGAAAATACTTTGTTGGTGACAACACAACTCATAAGATCTTGAGAGCTGACTATTACTCACCAATGTTTTTTAGCTTTGCTCACTGTTAAGCCCTAATATTGGTTCATTACCCCTTAATTGGGTCATATTACATTAGTAATGTTATTTTATTTATGTCGGATTTATTTCATTAGTTGTAATTATACCTCCTAGTCTCCTATATATACCAAGACATTTTCATTTGGAATCATCTTGTACTTGAACATTTAAGTGGGGTCAAAGGAGGTTGCCCACTCGAAGAGGCTTATTATATGAAATTATCTCTTTATCAAGGTGTTGAGTACTTTTTTTGAGATTTTTCCATGCTATATTGATATTTGGTTCCTAACATATGGTATCAGAGCTCAAGGTCTTGGGGTTTCGCTGTTACATTTGAGACAACTTGGAATTTTTGATATAACTTTTTTCCTACAACGTTTCAGAAGGAACGTCTTGGAGGATATTTAATAGACGGATCAAGGTACGTTGGGTTAGAATTTCAGCTCATGAGGCCTTATACTTTCGGAGATACAACCTATACAAGATAGAGTTCTGGAATCATCCTAAACTAATTCATTGTGAAATTTTCACTATAAAAACATTTATGTAACGTTTAAGACCATGAACTCCGGAGGCTATTTAGAGAAATTAGTAAGGTATACGTGGAAAACATTTCAGCTTTTGGGCCATCTTAAATTTGTAGATACACCCTGTGGAAGATAGGGTATCTGACTAGTCCTATTGACTAGTCTCAAAAAGGTGTTCTAGGTAAAACAGTCATAACTTCTTCCTAGAGTATCCAAATTGAGTGGGACTAGTTTCATTGGATAGTGGATAGTCTGTAGTATTTATGGTACGTGTTTCCGAATTTTTTATCAATTATTTTGTGTGTGGCATGCTATACAAGTGAGATCTCCTGGAAAGGCCAAAAATAATCAAGTTGTGGGGAAGTTATCGTAAATTCCACTTGGCACATCCAATTTTGATCAGACTTGTGGCATTGCAAATAATAAATATCAGAGAAATACATAAAAGAAATTTTCATACCTAGAAGGGTCGAAACTTGGGCGATACAATAGAAGAAAGATTGTCTAGCAGAACCACTTCAAAATCAAGGTTCAAAAGTGATACTTGGCCAACATGCCACCCAAAAAGGGAACTTCTACACCAAATAAGCCTCCAGACAATCCTACTTGGACTCTTGATTAAGGTGAAGAAATGCGTAGGGACATAAATGATTTACAAAAGAAGATAGTAACAAAAGATGAACTACAAGAGATGGAAGCTAAGTTGGAGGCAAAGATGGATGGTTTAAAAGAGGAGATCATGGAAGTATTGAAAAATTTTGTAACAGAGAAGACACCTGAAAGTGAAAATGCATCCCATGAAATTCATGATGACGACACAAGGAAGGTGAATCAAGAATGGAGAAACTCCAACTTTGGGTTGAAGACCAACCACATTCCTAAGATCGATATGAGGAAGTTTGATGGCAAGGACCCAATCACACAGATACTTCAGATGGAGAAATTCTTTGATCTACATAATGTGTCACATACACAAAAGGTACGAATTGCTTCTTTATATTTAGAACCTAATCAATTTGTATGGTATCAATGGCTTTGTTATCACAAATCACTCATCACTTCAACAATTTTCATAGAAGAAATGATACCACACTATGAGGATGCAAGGAGCAATACCTTATTTAGCCAACTGATAAATCTCAAGAAAAAGGGTTCAGTTACCGAGCACATTGAGAACTTCCAAAGATTGAATATAAAGGTAACCGATATTCCAGATGAGCACTTGATTGATGTATTCATAAGAACTTTAAAGGATAACATTCAACATGAGGTT
>ML778438.1:930825-941826 GCA_009831015.1 Picea engelmannii | reverse complement strand
AAAATAAATATTGATTGTGATTCATTTTGTACTTGGCTTTTATTTTTTTTTGGACTATTAGGTACCCAAACAAACCCCAATCATTATCATAACTTGGCACATGATTTTCTTACTGAAGTATAAATACTCTATGTAAAGTTCTCAGGTTCAATTCCATTTACAATAGATAAATTCTATACACTGGAGTTTCAAAATACTAGAAATTACCCTACAACTGCCTCCATGGTAATAACCTAGTTTATAAAGGGACTATTCCAGAATTTAACCATATAATTTACTTCTGATTATCCTTGAATAGATTTCGCCCAGGTTGTTGTATCCATACCAAATTAAATAGATGCATTACAACTATGCCTAAATAATTCAAAGATATGGAAAATAATTTCAATTCAGATTTAACGAATACACTGCATCAGATATACGAGCATTTAAACAGAAAATGGAAAGCATTTCAGTTCAGATTTAATAAATACATTGCATCATATATAAAATCATTCAGAAAGAGAGGAATAGAGAAACATACATGAACCATATTGCGGGAAGACAAAGGGAACATCCACGTTCCTCCCAACCATAGAACAGGGTAGTCAAAACACTTGTCCGATTCACCCCCTAGCTTGACCATGAATCCATGAGGGAAAACTTGGAATCTCCTCCTCAACAAATGCCTTTCCATTCCGGAAGACTCCTCTTGCCTCACACTCAATTTTTATTGTTCATAACAGTAAGAGAACTCAAAATATTTTTCCCCAGCATACTTGGCAGCGTCCTGTCTCCTCACATATGTTATTTATCAATTTTTCCCAGGTCTTTTTCCCTCCCTTGGGAATTTTTGCAGCTTTCTAAATCCCTAATTTTCATGGGCTACCAATGGACAAATATCTAATTTTCCACTTGTAATAATCATCCCAGAGGTAGTTCCAACATGTTTCCCACTCATGGAGTCATGGTCAGCTGATTTTAACATGGTTGTTCCATTTGTCCTCCTGCAATTAATATAATTATTCTATTTTTATACAAGTGTCATATTCAAATAGTTAGATGAGTTAAATTACATCTTTGCCCAATAGTCATAATAATTATTTTAAAATATCAAATTCAAAATTTGGAATTTCCATAAATGGCAAAAATTTTCCAAATTCAAATTTACTAAAAACGGAATAAATTTCCAGCAAATTTAAATTTCAAAAAATATTTTATTTTTGGGGATGTCACATCCTTTCCCCCTTCAGTAAAACACTATCCTCAGTGTTCATTCCTTTCCTAGAACAGGATTGGATGAGATTTCCATAAATCTCCCTCCAACTCCCAAGTGGCCTCCTGAGGACTAAAGTGCTTCCATTGCACCTTTACCTGAGCAATGGCTTTGTTTCGAAGTGCTATTTCTCTCTGGTCCAGAATGCGCAGGGGTTCCACCTGGAGCTTGCCTTTTTGTTCCACCTGCACCAAGTTCCAATCAATCTTATGAGTAGGGTCATGAATATACTTTTTCAGCAATGAAACATGAAATACATTATGAATTCTTAGATTAGCTAGAAGTGCAAGTTGATATGCTACGGGTCCAATTCGAGCTAGTATCTCAAAGGGCCCACAAAACCTTGGTTCCATCTTGGCACAATTCCCTAACTTCAGCGAGCTTTTTCAGGCTTTTAACTTCAAGTAAACATGGTCTCCCACTTGAAATTCCAAGTGTCTTCTTTTCTGATCTGCATAGCTCTTATGTCTATCTTGCGCTTCTTTCAAGTTCTATTGTACCTTTCTTACCATGTTCTCCTTTTATTGGAGCATATCTGGTCCAACCATGAGCCTGTCAGCTGGGTTATCCCAGCTAATTGGAGTTGTACACTTTCTACCATACAGTATTTCGAAAGGGCTCAACTTAGAGGAAGTTTGGTACCCATTGTTATATGCAAATTCTACCAAATGTAGGTAGTCTTCCCACTTGTTCGGTTTTGTTCTTACATACATAATGATCATATCCTCTATGATTTGGTTTGTCCTTTCGGTCTGTCCATCCGTTTGTGGATGATAACTCATACCGAAATTCACATTAGTATTTAGCCCTGCAAACAATTCCTTCCAAAAAGCAGATGTGAATTTTACGTCTCTATCTGAAATCACTATTTTAGGAATACCATGCAATCTAAACATTTCTTTCATGAATATTTCAACAATGTTTATAGCTTTAAAAGTAGACTTTACAGGAATAAAGTGTGCATACTTACTGAGTTTATCGATTACAACCATGATAGAATCATTTTGTTTCTGAGTTTTAGGCAAACCTATTATAAATTCCAGCGATATGGTCTCCTATTTCAATTCTGGTACAAGTAATGGCTGTAATAGGCTGGCTGGATGCTGGTGTTCGGCCTTAACCTACTGAAAATCCTGGCACCTAGCCAAGTATTATGTTGTTTCGCCTTTCATATTAGGCCAGTAAAATAGTTTTCTAAGTGTTTTTATCATTTTTTGGTAACTTCGATGACCAGAATACGATTTCTTATGCACTTCGTACAAAACTGTTAATTTTAACTCTATTGAATCTGGTATGTAAAGTTTGTTTTTAAATTGTAATAATCCCTTCTTGTCGATACTTAGATTTGGTTTATCTGAGACTGCGGTACTGTTTTCTGATTCTGCCATCATCTTAGTGTAATTTTTGTTGCTAATACCGGTCATCCTTACCTTTTGTTCTGGATCACTTTTTGCCCTGCTGATATTTACCTCAAATAACTCATGGACTCTTCTACTTAAAGCATCTGCTACTTTATTTTCTTTTCCCTTGATATCTCTGACTTCGAAGTCGAATTCGCTCAAGAAGGCTAACCATCTAGCTTGATGTGTATTGAGCTCTGGTTGACTAAACAGATATTTCACACCACTATTATCCATCAATAGTAGAAATTTCCTTCCCATTATGTAGTGTCGCCACATTTTTAATGCATGTATTACCACTTCCAATTCTAAGTCGTGAGTGACATAATTTCACTCATGTTCCTTTAGTTTCTGAGACTCATAACAAATAACGTGTCCTTCCTGATTTAGAAAACCACCTAGTCCCTCTTTAGTTGCATCAACACATACTGTGAAGTCTTTATCTGGGTCTGCTACCTTCAAAATGGGCGTCAATGTCAATAATTCTTTGATCTTGTTAAAATTGTCTTGACACTTTTGCGACTAGTTAAACTTGGTCCCTTTCTTTTGTAATGATGTGATAGGGTAGGCTATATTGGAAAATCCTTCTATAAACCTATGGTAATATCCGATGATTCCCATGAATGACTAGATATATGCTACATCCTTAGGTACTGGCCATTCCATAATGGATTTTGTCTTCTCCGGGTCTACGGCAATGCCTTCTGTTGAAACTACATGTCCTAGATATTGTATTTCTTTTTGATAAAACTCACACTTGTCAAATTTGGCATACATTTTGTGTTTTCTCAACGTTTGCAACACCATCCTTAAGTGTTCATCATGTTCTTCCTTCGTTTTTGAATAGACCAGAATATCGTTGATAAATACTACCACGAACTTGTCTAAGTCTTGACTGGAAATACTATTCATCAGACACATAAACGTGGTTGGCACATTAGTGAGTACAAAAGGTATGACTATGAATTCGTAGTGTCCATATCTTGTCTGAAAAGTTGTTTTGTTTATGTCCTCGTCTTTTATCTGAATTTGATGATAACCAGATCGTAAATCCAACTTTGAAAAGATATTGGCCCCACCCACTTGATCGAACAGATAATTTATCTTTGGTAAGGGGTATTTGTTATTAATAGTCATTTTGTTCAGTTGTCTATAATCAATACATAGTCTTAGAGTATTGTCTTTCTTTTTCACAAAGAGGACTGGTGCTCCCCATGGCAAGACACTCGGTCTGATGTACTCTTTGTGCAACAATTCCTGTAATTGTATTTTTAATTCTGTCAATTCTGGTAGACTCATTCGGTAGGGTGCTTTTGAGATAGGGGTTGATCTGGGTAGTAAGTCTATGGAAAAATCTATTTCCCTTCTAGGAGGTAATTTGGGTATCTCATCCATAAACATGTCTTTGAATTCACGTAGGACAACAAAGTCTTCTAACTTGGGCTTATCTTCTTTTTCTAATATATTCGTAACTTGGATGGCGTAAACTTGACATCCCTTTCTAATACATTTCTTGAGTTGCATCACTGAAACTTGTCTGACTGATATAGGTTTTGGTATGCCTTGGGCTATTCTAACAGTGCCAAAAATATATTTATAGCTAAGTATCTTTGTATAACAGTCTAGTACTACTTTGTGTTGTTCCAACCAATCCATCCTGATAATCATATCATAAGATCCTAGTGGTAGGATGTTCAGATTGGTCCTTATCGTTTGACCATCTAAGTTGAACTCAAGATCAGAATAAAGTCAACTACTTTCCTTTTAGTGTCTATTGTTAGTTGTACAAGCCATGATTTTGCGTGCTTCAGTTTCTTAAGTTTATTCGAATCTACTACATCGGGAGTAATATAACTCAATGTAGCTCCAGGGTAAATTAAAATAGAAATTTGAGTGTCAATGATTTTAGCTTCGATTTCTACCACTGAGGACTGGTGGTCAGCTTGTCGACCATCTATGGCTGCATTTATTCGATGCATACTTCTTCCCACATCTTGCACTGTCGAGGCTTCCTGCAAATTGTGAACAACGATTCTGTTTGCTACGATTAAACGCGGACAGTTCCTCGTTAGATGAGGCTCTCCACACTCTGAACACTTTAATGGATCGCAGGAGTTGTCCCCAAACTTATTCATTCCCAGGTTTACAGTTTTACGGCTACCTTGCGTATTTGAATGATTGGAGTGAAAATCCTTCCTTGGAAAACTTTTTGCTGCATTCCGATAAGGAGCTGGTTGGTGTCCCTTCTTCTACTAGTTCATTTGATCTTGCTTCTTATCCTTCCAGGTCTTGGGAAACTCTACCCGCTGTTTATACTGGTCATATCACATTCATGCTTTCCTGAATACCTCACTTAAGGATTTGGGGTTGTCAAACTCAATTCTGTCCCGGTAGACCTGTGGTAAAGACCTTAAGAATCGCTGGATTTTTACCTTATCCTCCGAGATGTATGGTACGAACCTTAGTAGTTCCAGAAATTTATTTATAAGGTCCTCCATCATCATCTGTCCGAGTTGTAACTCATAAAATTCTTTCGCCTTCCTTTCATAATAGATTTCAGAAAGATATTGTTTCTTGAAATACTTCTTAAAGTCGGACCATTCCAACTGTTTCTCCTTTAGGCCCTTGGCCAATTTCAGGTCTTGCCACCAAATGTTGGCCTTCCCCTTCAGATTGTAGATGGCCATTCTAACCTTCATGTTGTTGGAATAGTTGTAGATCTGGAAGTATTTTTTGATGTCCAACAACCATGCCTCAGCTTCTTCTCCTGTCCTGGATTCTCCATCAAAGGTAGTTGGTTTAATCTTTTTAAATTCTCCTTCAAGGTGGTCTACTTGTTTTCTTTTTCTATCTGGTATAGTTTTGTCCTCAGCTGAAGGTGTCCCTTCAGACGAACTGTCTCCTTTTTCTGTTTCCGGTCCAGAATTCTTGGAGGCCCTTTTGCTGACTTCTTCGTCGTGGTTATTGTATTTTGGTCTTTTCTTGGTTACTATACTACACAACAGGACCTCATTTATCTCTTGTTTTTCCTACTGTGTTTTCTTCAATTTTTCGTTGTCAGCCTTGAAAACCTGTAGTTCAATAATAATATTCCTCATTGTTTCCAACACCTCTGTGGGTGAGCTTCCATCACTGTTCTGTCTTGGATCTCCCAAAGGTCCTCACTGCGGATTTCCTTCCATCCTGATTTCTGCACCTTCTTGAGTTGTCATAATCAACAAAAAACATAAAGGCTTTATGTTTGTAACCACAAGATTTATCAGTTTTTCATAAATTGGAATATATACTAAGCAATTAATGTGGCCCTGTTCAAGCCCAATGTTGTAGATTTTTCTCTGATACCATATGTAAGGTACCTCAAATTCACCATAAAAAAAAAAAAAACCTATGACATAATTCTATTTCATTTAAGATTAGAATTTAAGAAAAAGTAAGACTCATTTATGTCCATAATGACATTATTACACTAGTCTAGTTTTACTTCGAACCGAAAAGATTATGTGGATAAATTATGTCCATAATTATATCACTTCCCTTAACTCTCAAACTACTCCAACATACTCATATGTATAAAGGAAACATCTAAACTTAGGTCAAAGGAACCTTTGAGGTTTAGAGAAGTAAAGCTCAGGGGGAAGCAGAACTATCATTAGATCAAAAGGATTTGGATGTAGAGAGTTTACCCTCTGAGAGGTCATGTAGGAGAGAAGTTGCATGAACAGTGGAGACACTTCGAGGAGAAGTGCCAAAATTGCGACAATCGTCGGATCCAAAAAAAGTGCATGAGGTTTAAACCTCATAAAGCAGAAGGAAGAGGACTCGTCAAGTCCTGAAAGCATCGGGACCATCAAATTTGGAGGATAGATGTCAGATATCCAATCCCATCGGGGATTTGGACACTAGGGAAATGGGAGTGTAGGCTCTACCAAATTCTCGAAAGGAGAAAGCCAAGATTGATCGCGACCATTGATCATCCCGAAAAGATCACAACTATTGATCGTGGCTAAAATATCACAGTCATCCATCGGAGGGACACGTGGTTGCTGGTTGGCGTTTCAGCACCCGAAAAACCAAAGGGCGAGACCCCTCGTTTTCGTAAGTCACGAATTCCAGGTATACGAAAACCCCAGATCGATTTAGCGTGAAAAAGGTTTTCCACATTTCAGCACCCGGGAAACCAAAGGGAAAGATCCCTTATCTCCGCAAGTTGTGAAATTATGGTACACAAAACCCTGAATCAGTTTAGCGTGAAAAAGATTTTCGGCATTTCAGCACCCGGGAAATCAAAGGGCAAGATCCCTTGTCTCCGTAAGTCACGAAATCCCAGTATATAAAACCCCAAATTGGTTTAGCATGAAAAGTTTTTCAGCGTTTCGGCACCCAGGAAACCAAAGGGCAAGATCCCTTGTCTCCGCAAGTTGCGAAATCCCGGTATACGAACCTTGAATTGGTTTAGCGTGAAAAGGTTTCAGCGTTTCGACACCCAGAATTCCAAAGGGCAAGAAGATGCAAGAGTCCCAAAACCCCGAAACGCAAAAGGTGTAACTGTTGGTTCAGGACAAAGAAGAGCAAGGTTATAGTTTAAGAGCTGTAAAATCTTTTGGGGTGGCAAAGAAAATGAACCATCATTCTTGCCGAGTAAGGGTCTGTTATTGAATGACTCCTCAAAAAGGAATTCAACCATCATATCTTTTTTCGTTACAAATTCTAGAAATTTTACTAAGGTTTAGTTAGAATGTTGTTCTCTACTGTTTTTCCGTAGTTGTTGTCTGTACAGTCTGAGTTCTTATGCATTGTATGGAATCTATGCATTTCCAAAGGCCCACATCTTTTGAATCACGTCTCAACAAAAGAAAAGGGGCTCTAGAATATTAATCTGTTGTATAGATATCAAGCAAGATACAAATATATGCATATAATTCTATTAAAGGCGTATCCTGGTCATGCATTGATACTTTAGTGATGTTATTTCTTTCCATAGCTTATTACCAAAATATACAAGTACTCATTCATTGTCATTCCTGTTTATACATCGACATTTCTTAGATCCTTATCATCATCTAAGGGAATCTACACAGAGAAATGAAAAGGAAGAATGGAGTCTGAGTTTGTCAAAGTAATCAGTTCTGCACATTTAATTGTGCTTTTAATTGCAAGGTTGATATTTCGACTTTCGGGACTTGCTTGTTACATATACGCGGAGTTCCTTTGCTCTATTAAACTCCGAAATCCCAAACCCCAAAAGCCCGAAAACATTGAGCCACAATATTTTCACATTTCTTGATTCGACATTCCTTATTTCATTTTGTTTGCGCGTCAGGTGTTCGTAAACCCTGAAATCCCGAACCCCAAAACCCCAAAATGTTGGGCCACAGTCTTTTCACATTTTGTGATTTAGCATACAACGTGGTCTTTGTCTTTTGTGTTCGGCGCGTGTAATCGCTGAAACCCGATTGACTTCTATTTCTTCACACCATTATGTTCTCTATGGTTTATGCCATTAAACAAAAGTCTAAGTTATTTTATCTGTAAAGGTCCTGAATAAATGTCTCTGAACCCTTATGCTTACGGAGCATTATACTTCTGTAAACTCCTATATATGTATATAGGAGTTTACAGAAGTATATATATATATATAGACTGAATATATATCTGTCTTCCAATTGTATGTGAACCCTGTTGGGATTAAGCTCTAAAAGGAAATATTTGTAGACATATCGGCGAAAATCACTTACAACTTATGTACTTGTAATTTTGTCCATTTCCACTGTAATACATAGCCATATATATATAGGTAAAAGAAATATTGATTGTGATTCCTGTTGTACTTGGATTTTATTTGTTTTTGGACTATTAGGTACCCAAACAAACCCCAATCATTATCGTAACTTGGCGCATGATTTTCTTACCGAAGTATAAATAACCTATGTAAAGTTCTTAGGTTCAATTCCATTTACAATAGATAAATTCTATACACTGGAGTTTCGAAATACTGGAAATTACCCTACAACTGCCTCTATGGTAATAACCTAGTTTATAAAGGGACTATTCCATAATTTAACCATATAATTTACTTCAGATTATCCTTGAACAAATTTCACCCAGGTTGTTGTATCCATACTAAATTAAATAAATGCATTACAACTGTGCCTAAATACTTCAAAGAGATGGAACAAAATTTCAATTCATATTTAATGAATACACTGCATTAGATATACGACATTTAAACAGAAAATGGAAAGCATTTCAGTTCAGATTTAACAAATACATTGCATCATATATAAAATCATTCAGATAGAGAGGAATAGAGCACAATATCTTAACCATCTTGCGGGAAGACAAAGGGAACAATCACATTCCTCCCAAATGTAGAATAGGGCAGTCAAAACACTTGCCCGATTCACCCCCTAGCCTGACCATGAAACCATGAGGGCAAACTTGGAATCTCCTCCTCAACAAATGTCTTTCTGTTCCAGCAGACTCCTCTTGCCTCACACTCAATCTGTAGTGTTCATAAAAGAAAGAGAACTCAAAATATGTTTCCCCATCATACTTGGCAGCGTCCTGCCTCCTCACATATGCTATTTATCAATTTTTCCCAGGTCTTTTTCCCTCCCTTGGGAATTTTCACAGCTTTCTAAATCCTTGATTTTCAAGGGCTACCAATGGCCAAATCTCTGATTTTCCACTTGTAATAATCAGCCCAGAGGTAGTTCCAACATGTTTCCCACTCATGGAGTCATGGTCAGCTAATTTTAACATGGTTGTTCCATTTGTCCTCCCGCAATTAATATAATTATTCTGTTTTTATACAAGTGTCATAGTCAAATAGTTAGTTGTGTTAAATCAGATCTCTGCCCAACAGTCATAATAATTAATTACAAATATCAAATTCGAAATTCGTAATTGCCATAAATGGAAAAAAAAAATCCAAATTCGAATTTCCTAAAAACGGAATAAATTTCGAGCAAATTTAAATTTCAAAAAATATTTTATTTTTTGGGATGTCACAGTCATCCTCCTGATTTCAAAATTGACCCCAACTTTCAAATTGGGTTGTACTTCACCTTTGCTTTGTTTTATATTTTTATTTTTCCCTTTTGGTTTCTTTTTTCTATATCACCTCAAACCCTTGAGCCACCCTAGTTTGGTAATCAACCTCAATGGGCAAATTGGAGACCTTACATTTTTCCAATTCTTCTTTTTTGTTTGAGTTTATTTTATTTTTAATTGATTAAATGTATATTCTTTCATTTGAACTTTTCTTCCTTGTTTTTAAATTATCTGAGTCATAATCTTCATTGGTCTCAATTTTTCAATTGATCGTTACTGCCAAATTGGGCTTCCTTTGCACCTAGATAGTATTGCCTACTCTCGATTTTGGAATCAAACTTAATTTCCAAATTTGACCCTATTATTAGAATTTGTAATGACAAGATTGTATGGAATATCAACCTTGTTTTATTTACTTCTCTTCATTATTGTTTTTTAAACCTTGTTCGATAATTTATTTTGAAACTCATCTACCGAAATTGGGCCAAAACTCTAAAGGAGGCCCTCTAGTTACTAAAGAAATTTAACTCCTACCTGATTCAATAATTGGTCCCAATTTTTCCATAATATTTTATTTTTCAAGTTCCTTGTTCAAACATGTAAATCCTTTCAAATAAGTTTGATTGTGGCTTGACTCTTCATTCCCAAACTTTGTGTCATAGAGTTCCATTTTTTAAATTGATTTCGATATCTAAATCAAACCCACACCAACTGAACTCATACCCTGATTTCTAAACCGAGCCCAGCCTTCAAATTCGGTTGGATTTTACTTATAATAGTGTTAAAGTGTCTTAGTTTCCTCCATTAGCCGCAATTCATAGACAATTCTCCCACCATTTCATAATATTTTCACAGATAAAAATTTCACTAAGTCAAATTGGCATATGTGAATGAGTAAGTCATTTTTATTTGCACATATGCTTTCAAACATGATTTACCAACGCTATATGCTTAAACCAATACCTTTAAAACTTTAATGATTAAAATATTCATGAAGTATGAGTTGTAATCAAACATGCCATAAAATTTTGGTTTGTTAGGAAATTATCATGATCTGATAATTTATCCCTGTAAAATAGCGCTTGAGGAAACCACTAGGTCTTCACTCCATGAACCTATGACATATCACATGCATTCATGGGATATTAAATAATACCCTTATGTTCACTAGATATTGTCAAATAACACCGAAACTTATTTGGGTAGACTCCCCTCCCAATACATATTTTCATTTAAAAAACCATATTTTTACTAGATACCTCCTTTTATAGCCCACAATACTTATAAATCACC
>ML778438.1:902866-930696 GCA_009831015.1 Picea engelmannii | reverse complement strand
TTTTCACAATTTGAAAATGCCCGATACAAATAAACATGATAACCTATAGGTAAGTAAGGTGAATTCCCCAAAGAAGTAGCAAACCTATAATCATTTTAGTTTAAACTTGCATTAGATGTTTTTTATCAAGACCCCAGAATGCATCTTATTTAATTCAACTTGTTTCTCAAATTGAGATCAATATTATTTAAATCCTATAAACATGTATAGTTCATATGGATTAAGGGAAATTTTCATTGATTTGATTTTTTAAGTTAATCATATATGCTTGTTTGTCTTTGCTAACGTTTTGCAAGAAATTATATCTAGCCTCCAAGAGACATGGGAAAAGGAAGACAAACCCTTAGGAAAGATAGGTTAAGTTCAATCATAGGTGATCATTATACCAGAAGATATTCAATCATAGGTGATCAATATACATGGATATATTGAGGGTATAACATTAGTTATTATGGGAGATGTTGGAATTCTAGAAGAGAAAATAGAGTGCAAATCAAAATGGATAGCTAGAGGAGAAGATAGACAACTGGAAATTATAGAGGCAACTATAAAAATCATCAATTCATTGAACATGTATTCAAAGTAAAGAATGAATTGAACTTGATGCAAAGAGAATTCTACAAAAAAGAATAACATCCACAAAACTATGAGATATAGACATTGCAAAAGTCAGGAAATATGTTCAAATATGGAGTTTAGAATTTTGAAAA
This sequence comes from Picea engelmannii, assembly GCA_009831015.1. Taxonomy (NCBI): domain Eukaryota; kingdom Viridiplantae; phylum Streptophyta; class Pinopsida; order Pinales; family Pinaceae; genus Picea; species Picea engelmannii. The sequence continues at coordinate 929,986 of ML778438.1, read as the reverse complement.
GATAACCTACAGTTTGATAGGTTGAAAGAGTTGTAGATTGTACTTGATGAAATTTCCCCTAAATTTCCCAATATTCATGTATATGATCTAAAAAATATGAAGTCTAATATCCCATGGAGATCCTTAAGGCACTGGTTAGGAGGTGAAGGGTTCTATTAAGATATGGAAGTGCATAGAAAATATAGCATGGGATTTCCACCTTCCTTCCTTTGGATACATGAATACATTATTTTCTCAAGAACAAGTATCCAAATAGTTGGAGGGTTATATTCCCTTAGACATGAAAGTTATAAGAGCTCTCCCTCACTGGACAGATGTTCATTCAAACTCTTATCAAGCACACAACTTTAATTAATACAATACTACCTAAAATGGAGAAACATGAGAAAAGGATAAGCAAAAGCATCACTTCATATAGAGATACTCTTTATTTGCATTCATTTTTTCATAAGGAAACAATTTATTCAACTTTTGAGGCATGGGTGGTAGTGAGAAAGTGGAGAAGGGAAAAATACGAAGGCTCATCAAGTCAAATTAGAGATCATTTTATAGAGGAAAAGTTTAAACATCTTAAATGAGAATGGTAATTGGGTCAAGTGGAATGTCAATTTAATCAAAGGAAGTCTAATCATCCTCAATGATAAGAATATGAAGTGATAAAAATAACAAATAAGTAAGGATTTCAAATAAATAATTACTTAAGTGTCTCAAGTTCATAAGTTCCCCTTCTTCTTTTTCTATAAATTACAAGAATTCAAATTATAAAAGGAATTTTTACTTCTACATCTTATAGAATTTTCTATGAAGTGCCAATGAATTAGAAACCATTACTAGCCAAGATTTTTTTTTGAAGAGAAACTTAAATTATGAAATGTGTGGTTTGTGAAACTTTTTGTGTTGATTTACTTAATTTTGGAATAATATGAATATATACATTGTGTAAACATTTTTCACTTACAAGTAAATTGTTTGTTTATTTTATCTCATAGATTGCTTTTTCATAGCCTAGATTGCTTTTCCGTAGCCTTAAGTATGGTGATGTAATGAGTTGATCATTACTAGACTTTTCTACAATACTAAGTTACTTATTTAAATTACTATTTTTATTGGTTTAATTAACTTTTTATTAAATTTGTAAACATTAAAATATTTGGGGATTTGTTTATTTCATTAGTTTTGTTAGTTAGGAGGCATTCTCCAAATTAAATTAATTGCATTCCAAAATTCTTAATGCTTTAATTGAAAAAATCCCTGTTAATTACACAAAATCATTCAACCTTGTCAAAATAATGATTATAATTATAAAAAATGATGAATTATAATGATACAAACTAGTCTTCTACCAAGTCGTATGAGAACCACTTTATCCGATGGTCATATCTCATTGCCTTTCTATCTTATGTATGATATCTTTTAATCTTTTAAATCCCTCATCTTTTTACTCTAAAAATGAAACTAAAACTAAAAATCCATAATACTCCAAGTTTGAAGATTCGTTGGGTTTTCCTCTTAATACATCATCATACTCATTATTGATCATCTTCCTAATTATGTCTTCACCTAGACTGTCATATACACCAAAGCTAGTTTCATTGTTACATTCTCATTACACAATCAAAACAAATTTTAAATACAAAATAAAAACGAGCATAAAATTACCTCATTTTGAATCTAATGTGAAGTCCAACTTGTCAGGCCCCAAGAGTCATGCACAAGTCCAACTTTGGTATATCGTGGATGTGCAACATTGTGGCAGTTCTCACTTGGCAGCTTGGCTCAACCAAGGATACTTCATGTGGACTATGCCTCTTCACCTAGAGCATACCCACACTCTGTTCTAGGTTGTAGGTGAGTCACATTCTTAATCTATGAAACTCAATTGCAGACTTAGACGTTTGTTAACATTTTTTAACACTTAGTCATTCTGGCATACAACAAAAAACATGAAAAACACAAGAGACACAGATATAGTGCATGCGGCACCAATGTTGCATAATACCCAACTTCATTTATTATATTTTCAAACAAAAACAAATATTTACAAAGAGGGCATTATTTGTTGGGTTTTTATATTCTTTGCAGTGAAAGTCTAGTCGAGGGCAATCGATTGATGGTCAAAAATTGAGGTCAATCGACTGACAGGTCAAAGTCGAGGTAGATTGACAGCAAGTCAAAGGTCGAGGGAGTCGATCAATTAAGGTTAAAGTTGAAGATATTGACAACAAGTCAACCAACAAGAGTTCAAAGTGCAGGCATGAGACGATCGAATAGAGTTTGAATGGAGGCCGACTTGTAGTCGTCTGGTAAACCTGACTTGGATTCAACTATAATAGAATCTCATGATTTGTGAGATTTTTAGCCAATGATATGCCTAGATCTGTAATTGTTTTTGGGCACCAATCTTTAGGTTTTTTCCTATAGTAAAGCCTATAAAGAGGCATGTTGTAAGTTCGTAAAGGCTAATGCATGTGTAAATCGTAAGTTGTTGGTCATGTATATGTAAGACTAATTAGCTAGGGTTCTTTCCTGTGCAAGAGGGTATGATGTTGATTTTTTCTTAGGTGTGGACCAAGTTTAGACATGTAACCTTTTATTCTGATTGAATAAGACAACAAGAGAGAAGAACGCTCAAAGGAATGTTGGTTCTTCCCATTAAGGGTTTCTAGGATAAAATCTCGGTGTACTGTGTGATTTCTTGTGTCAATTGTATTCTTGATTAAATTCTTCCTCTCTTCTGCTAGGATTAGAGTGGAAGTGTCTTTCATTTCCTGATGTGTGGTATCAAATCTTAGGTATTCCTTGACAAGTGAGTTATCATAATGGTGTTATGCTTTGGCGAGTATATCAGATCTTGATTTGCAAATCTTGAATCTGAGAACTAAAATCTAGGTACAATAAGTGTCGTAAGTCATATATTATGTTAAAGATCATGGTAAATAATGGCAAGCAATCCCATAATAGAGATAGAAAAATTCAATGGCCAGAATTTTGAGCTTTGGAAGCTTAAAATGGAAGATCTTCTTGTAGATCGAGAACAATGGATAATGGTGTATTCAGGTACCCATCTAATAAGCATGTCAACATAAGAGTGGGAGAAACTCGAAATAAGAACAAGAAGTTTGATTCAACTTTGTCTCCAGTGTTGTTTAGTGTCTCGAGTGAATATTAAACCAATAAACTGTGGGACACGATGGGAAGCTTATACTAGTCGAAAACTATGGTAAATAAGTTATTTCTCAGAAAGAAACTGCATCTTTTGAGAATGAGTGATGGAAGTTCAGTGGTTGGGCATTTAAATGTATTTAATACTATGTTAACCCATTTATCATATGTGGATATTAATATCAGTAATGAGGATAAGTGTATCATCCTATTATGTTATCTTCTAGACTCCTGAGATAAATTAATCATGGCTATTGGGAGTAATAAAACCACACTAGTGCTAGAGGACATGATTGCTTCTCTTTTGTTGGAAGAAATGAGAAGAAATAACACGGAAGGATCGACCAAAGATGCTCTGGTAGTGAGAGGTCAACCAATAGATAGAGATAAAAGCATCTTCTCTAGTACAAAGTTGAAGTCGAAGGGTAGATCTAAATCCCCGACTAGTTCGATGTGAAGGTGTTGGAAATGCGATAAATTTGGGAATTATAAAAAGGATTGTAATTCAAAGGAAACATAACGTAGTGTTGGATCCGACGAGAAGAAGTCGACTGAGAGAAAGACAATCTCCGAGACAATCTCCGATAAAGACAATGTGTACTTAGTGTCAACCAGTGTACAGTCAGATCAAGACGTTTGGTTGATTGACTCAAGAGAACCATATCATATGAAAACACATAAAGAATGATTATGTGAATATGAAAGATATGATGGGGGTGATGTGTTCTTGGGGGACGACTCGAAAACCAGATTTGGTGGATGAGGAAGAGTCTAACTGACACTACAAGATGGGAGGAAAATAACCCTTTCAGGTGTGATTCACATTCTGGGTTTGGCAAGAAACCTAATATATGCCAGTAGGATGAATGATGAAGGTGTTCATACTATGTTTCAAAAGTATTTGTTCAATATGGTCACAGGTGTGATGGCCTTAATGAAGGGAGTTCGGATTGGTACCCTGTACAAGCTATTAGGGAATTTCAACTTGAATGGATGAAACAACATCATTTCTTTCGAAAATGACTCAAATCGACTGCAAATCAACTCAAATCAATGCCGACACAACTTGACTTGACTCAAGCTAAGTTGTTTCAAATCTACTTGACAAGACATGATGAAATGGACCCGACCAGGCTATGGCATGAGAGGATGGGACACATTGGAGAAAAAGGAATTCAAGCTATGCAAAGCAGAGGTATGGTAAAAGGTTTTCTTGAATGTGGTTTAGAAGTCAAATTTTGTGAACATTGCATATATGGAACAAAAAGTTGGTTGAGTTCCCCATCTAGAACGACAAGGGAAAATGGGATTCTAGAACTAGTGCACAGTGATATGTTTGTCTTGGTTAAAGTGCCTTCACTTGGTGGATCCCTGTATTATGTCTCCTTCATAAATGATTTTTCGAGGAAGACATGGATATATTTCCTAAGGAAGAAATCATAGGTTTTCAAGATATTTAAGTAGTTTAAATCTCTTTTGGAAAACTAGACAGAGAAGAGGATTAATGTGATAAGAAATGACAATGGTGGTGAATTATATAGAAAGGAATTTGATCAGTTCTGTAAACAGTGTGGCATATCATGAAAAAATACCACACCATATACCCCACAACAAAATGGATTTACCGAGAGAATGAACATAACATTGATGGATAAGGCAAGGAGTATTCTCAGTGGTGTTGGGCTCGCACAAGATTTTTGGGCAAAGGCAATTGATACTGTGAGATATATGGTGAATATTTTTTCTTTGTTGGCACTAGTCGATAGGACTCCACATGAGGTATGGTCTAGTAAGAAGCCTTCGGTAGAAAATCTCAAAGTATTTGGCTATGATGCATTTGTGCATGTTTCCAAGAAAAAGAGGAGCAAGTTGGACAAGATGGAAGTCAAATGTATTTTCATTGGATATAAAGAAGGAATGAAAGGATATAATCTCTTGGATCCTACATCAAGGAAAACAATGGATAGTCAAGATGTGGTATTCAAAGAAGTCGGATGTAATTTTGAACCTGAGGAAGTTATTGAGACCGATAATAATCCTAATACGGTATGGTTTGAACTGAGGAACAAAGAAGATGATGTATTTTCATTGGATATAAAGAAGGAATGAAAGGATATAATCTCTTGGATCCTACATCAAGGAAAACAATGTATAGTCGAGATGTGGTATTCAAAGAAGTCGGAGGTAATTTTGAACCTAAGGAATTTGTTGAGACCGAGAATAATCCTAATACGGTACGGTTTGAACTGAGGAACAAAGAAGATGATTCATATGAGTCGACTAAATATGAGGAAGAGATGGACCAATTGACTCTAGTGATAAGGAGGTCATAAAGAGAAATAAAACCCATAGAAAGATATAGTCCTCCCGACTTTCATTCTATATTCGTGTTAACTGCCATCGACGAGGAGCCCAAGTTAGTCGGTGAGGCAGTCAACTCGGTATAGGGTAAACTCTTGAAGAATGTCATGGTCAAAGAGATGGAATCCTTGCACAAGAATGATACATGGGATTTATTCAAGTTACCTAGTGGAATAAATCCCATCAGTAGCAAGTGGTTGTTCAAGAAGAAGATGAATTTTGTTGGACAAGTCGATAAGTTCAAAGCTCGACTGGTAGAGAAAGGATATTCCCAATTTGAGGGAGTCGAATTCGGTGATATTTTTTCTCCTGTTGCAAAAATAACTTCTATTAGAGTACTAATGTCTCTGGCTACAACATTCGATCTGGAGATAGAATAGATGGATGTGAAGACAATGTTCCTACATGGGGACCTGGAAGAATAAATATACATGAAACAACTTGAAGGATTTGTAGTAAATGGCAAGCAAGAGTTGTTGTGCAAACTCAAAAGGTCCCTTTATGGTCTAAAGCAATCGCCAAGGTTGTCGTACCCGAAGTTTGACACATACATCATTAGTTTGGGATTTGTGAGAAACAAAGTTGATCACTGCATATATTCCAAGGAAGAAGGTGGGTGTTTCATATATGTAGCCTTGTATGTCGATGACATGTTGCTGATTGGAAATAACATGGACACAATAAAGGAAGTGAAGACGTAGATATTCTCAAAGTTTGACATGAAGGATATTAGTCCATATAACTTCATTATGGGAATGGATATTAAGAGAGATCGAGCTGCTATAAATATTTGTTTGAATCAGATGAAGTATATTGAAACAGTTATGAAATAGTTCAACATATCAGATTGCAAACCGATGAAGATGTTAATCCCAGTGGGAGAAAGGCTCACTGTTGAACATTGTCCAAAGGAATAGGAAGATATAAAGGACATGGCATGTGTTCCCTATGCAAGTTTTTTTGGTAGTCTAATGTATGCGATGGTCTGCACTTGACTAGACATTGCTCATGCAATGGGAGTGTGGAGAAGGTACATGTCGACACCTGGAAAGGATTACTGGACAACTGTCAATAGAGTATTTAGGTATTTGTGTGGCATGAGAGACTATGCTATATGCTACAAAGGAAAACCTAGAGGTGACAGTGGTAAATTAGATGTACATGGTTTTTTTGATGATGATTGGGCTGGATATTTGGATCGATGGAGGTCAACCAAAGGATATGTCTTCAAGATGTTTAGTGGAGAAATAAGTTGGATGAGTAAGTGACAGGAAGTTGTAGGCTTGTCAACAATAGACGTTGAATACATGACAGGCACTCATGGAAGACAAGGAGCGATATGGATTCAAAGGTTGTGTTCAAGAATCAAGTTTGAGAAGAGATCTATGAAGGTAAGTTTCGATAGTCAAAGCGCAATATTTCTAGCAAAGAACCATGCTTATCATTCAAAGACTAAGCACATTGATGTACAATACCATTTTGTAAGGGACATGGTGGAAAGTAACAAGGTGCTACTGGAGAAAGTAGACATGTCAAGAAACATAGCAGACTCCTTGAACAAATTTGTGAGTGTTGTGAAATAATCTTGGTGTAGAGAGGAAATTTGCATTGTTTCCCTAGGTCTGTGAACAAAAGTTGAAGAATCTCATGTTTCATAAAAGAATACAACAAGTGTGAGAATGTTGTGTTGTTATATTCTTTGCAGTGAAATTCTAGTTGAGGTGAATTGACTGACAGTCAAAATTTCAGTTGAATCAAGTGATAGGTCCAAGTCGAGGCATATCAACAACAAGTCAAAGGTCAAGGGACTCAAACGAGTAAATTTGAATTCAAAGATATCGACAAAAAGTCAACTAAAAAGAGGTTGAATTATGAGTGTGAGACAAATGACTAGAGGACGAATCGTAGTCAACTGGTAAAACCGACTTGGATTTGATTGTAACAGAATCCCGAGATTTGCAGGATTTGTAGCCAATGATATGCACAGATCCATAAATTTTTTTTGGTGCCAATATTTAGGTTTTTTCTTGTAGTAAATCTTATAAAGAGGCATTTTGTAAGGTTGTAAAGGCTAATGAAAATATGTTATTCATGTGTAAAGCGTAGGTTGTTGGTCATGTATATGTAAGATGAATTGGCTACAGGGTTGTTCTTGCCTACGCAAGAGGATATGATGTTGATTGTGTCTTAGGTGTATACCAAGGTTAGACATGTAACCTTTTATTCTGATTGAATAAGAGAACAAGAAAGAAGAATGTTCAAAGGAATGTTTGTTTTTCCAGTTAAGGGTTTCTAGGGTAAAATCTTGGTGTACTATGTGATTGCTTGTGTCACTTGCATTCTTGATTAAATTCTTCCTCTCTTCTGCTAGGATTAGTGTGGAAGTCTCTTTCATTTACTCACATTATTTCCTAGTTACATAGATGAGAATAATCTAACGACTCTGCCCCATGCATCAGAACTGTCCAGACTTGTGGTTCTGTCACACCAAGACTTTCCCTATTACTCCTCCTTTCCTTAGCCTGAGGTATGCCCCACTTGTGCATCGAGCCTCAAACCTCTATGTCTCTTTCTTTCAATTTCATCTTGTTTCTTTGGTGTTTCATCCTTTTGATATTATAGGGACTCCAAGGGTCACTTGTGCAAAATGTCATTTCATTTGGGTTTGTCGCACCCCTAGTGTGCCTGAACGAGCTCATCCTGCCATCAACCATCGCATCCCTTGGACCACTGTGCCCCATCCTTGGGTACAATCCCCTTTCCTTGTGCTCTTCATTATGCTCATCTTCATGACTCTCTGTGGGTATGTCGTTGGCATCATCCAACCTCTCCAGTGTGCCCATGTTTCTAAGGATAGATGAGTCCACTTCCTGGGTGTGCTTCGAAGTTGCACCGAAATTGCATAAATGAAAACAAAGTCTCCATCATTCATCACAAGGGGATGAAGAGTGTGTGTCCCCTTGGTCTCACATATAACCATCCTTCCCCAAGGTGCTCCTGCCCACACCCATAATACAATTTCTTTCCAAACAGTTTGCTTCCCCCTTATTCTCTTTGTGTGTTTCATAGTTGAATATGCACAAGGAGTGTGCACTTCATGGGTCTCACAGAAGGCCTTACATCCCCCCCACTAAACTTGTTTTCATCCCAAAAACTTTCATACCCCTTGCAATCCATAGTGACCTTTCTCAAACTCATGAATCATGTCCTAATGTTTTCATAAGGACTCATATCTCTCCCAATTTTCCTCTTCCTAGGGTTTTTGGCTCCAATGGAAGAAGTATTCATGCACTCAACCTCTTCCCCATTCTAATATGCAATGCACACAAATATTCTCTACCTCCAACTATGTCTTATCTACAACAATGGTTAATGCTCTGGATGGATCAACTTGATTTGGGTTATCCAGGTCTCTTTGGCATGACTTCAATTAGATAACGTGGAATATAGGGTGAATATTTTGTATGTGGAATGGCAATTCCAATATGTAGGTGGCATTTCCAATCTTATCAAGAACTTTGAATGGTCCCTCATACCTCTACATGAGAGATGGATCCATCCCTCAAGGTGGTGGGAACTAATCTCTACTCAGCTTGAGTAATACCAACTCTCCTACTTGGAATTTTTCATTGAAATTATTGTGATCTTCCCACTACTTCATTCTATATGTTGTGTTAGACAAGTGTGTGTGATCTATCTCCAACAGATCCTACCAACTCTTCACAAAACCCACTTCTACTGGATTTGTCCCATAACAACCCTATGTCACAAAATGAAGAGTTGTGGATTGTTGTTCGTTCATTAACTCGAATGGACCATGTCCCGTCATTGAACTCTTCTTCAGGTTGTAGCTGAATTGGGTGGAATCCAGCAAGTATGACTAATGCATATGATATGCCAATACAAAGTGCCCCAAGTAGTCCTCCATAATTGCATGGTAGGATGAAATATTCAACAACTTTGTCCCCATGAGCTTGAAAAATGTTATCCAAAACTTACTCGTGAACCTTGCATCCTATCTCACATGATGTTCATAGGAAGTCCCCAATACTTCACTATGTCCTTGAAAAACAACTTTACAACTTCTCCACACTACAAGGTATCTTTGTTGCAACAAAGAAAACATACTTGGAGAAATGATCCATCACTACCAAAATTCCAGTGTATCCTTGCACCATTGGAAGTTGTGTGATGAATTCCATCGAGACACTCATACATGGTCTCTCTGAAATTGATAAATGTTTCAATGGTCATGCTCTCGTCTTATCCTAGTAACATATAAGAGAAGTGAAAACGTACTCCTCCACATCCTACTTCATTTATTCCAAAAGTATCCTTGTTACAACAAATGCCATTTTTCTTTATTGTCCTGGGTGGTGAGCTTATGGTGAGTTGTGGCATTCCTTCATAAGTTCCCTCCTAATATTGGACGACTTAGGGACATAGATTCACTCCCCAAAGTACAACAGTCCATCATGAAGCCAAAAATTCCAAGTTTTTCCATCCTTCACCTATTTCATGATGTTCTTCATTGTGTGATCATGCTTTATCACTTATTTGATATTTTCACGCAATTTTTCCAAGACATGAATGTGATTTTTCCCTGATGTAGGAAACTTGTCCTTCTCCTCTAGGACAACATGTTGTTTATTTTTTCTCAAAGCATCTCTGCAACAACATTTATCCTTCCTAACCTGTACTCAATGGTCATGTCAAAATCAATGAGGAAGTCTTGGCACCTTTCCTGGTTGGGTGGCAAATTCAGTTGCATCAGGAAGTGAGTTGTCACAACATTGTTTGTCTTCAAGACACACATCTTTCCCAACAAAAAATGTCTCCAATTATGCAAAAAATGTACTACTGCAGTCATATCCTTCTCATGAACGAGGTATCTCCATTTGCGACCTTGAAGATTTATGCTCTCAAAGGAAATTGTATGTCCATCCTGCATTAGAACCACAATAATGGAAAAGTATGATGAATTAGTTTGAACTTCAAATGATTTCTCAAAGTATGGAATATTAAAATTGAGAGTGATGAAAATTTTTCATTTCATCTCTCCAAACACATACCTTCTCCTCTCTATACAGTTCCATGCTTTCTCCTTTCTCAAGAAGTCAGTCAATGATGCAAAAATATTGACCTAGTCCTCTACGAACTTGCGATAGTAGTTGGATAACTAGTCCAAGGAAGACTTTCATGTCATGAATTATGCATGGATATTTCCAATCTTCGATTTTATTGACCTTCATAGGGTCCATGCTAATGCATCCTTACTCAATCCAATGTCCTAAGAATGGTATCTCAATCTGCCCAGAAACACGCTGGACTTCTTCAAGAAAAATTGTTTTTGTTACTATGCCACAAATACATGTGCCAAATGTTTCTTGTGCTCCTCCATACTTTTTTTGTATGCTACAATGTCATCCAAATAGACCACATCGAACTTTTCTAAAAACAACCATGACACATCTTTCATTAATGCGCAAAAGCTTGCAGGGGCATTACACAAGCCAAAAGGAATCACTAGGAACTCATAGATTCCATACCTCGTCACCATGGTTGTCTCCGCCTCATCTCCATCTACATTTTTCACCTGATAATACCTGTGCAGCAAGTTAAGATGTGAAAATACTTTTTTCTTGGCCAACTTTTCAAAGAAATTAACAACTAAAGGCAACGTGTATCAGTTCTTCACATTTTGTTTTTTCAGTAATCCAAACACATCCTGAGCTATGAAGTGTCTTTCTTCTTCTCGAAGAGAATCAGGGTGCCATGTAAGAACCTGGATGGACGAATGAAGCAAAAATCCATAAATTTTGCCAATTGTCAGTTCAACTCTTACAACTCATGTCTGGACAATCAATAAGAAACACTTGTCGATGGTTATATCATGAGATTTATCTCTATATGGTTGTCGACAGTGCATCATGCTGGGAGAAATTTTGGAAACTCATCTAAGATTCTATCCGCAAAATCACTCAACACGTTAGTGAGATTAGGTGGAATAGGTGTCCCCACTCCATCCTCTTGATCTTCTCAAACAATTGTTGCATAAATCTGTGATCCATTCCACCTTTCCTCTCTCTTAATACTCAGTGCAGACACAAACTGCACCTTTCCACTGGACTTCCTTGCGGTTGCACACATAACCCAAGCCTTTTGTTCACCAAGTATAACCATCTTTTCCATGCATGGCATGAGGACCGAATATGTCCTCCTTAGGAATTCCTTCCCAAGAAACACCTCATAGTCATCCATAGGAATCACCGTGAAGTTAACCCAAACTTCCCACTTATCAATTCAAATGTGAATTGAGGAGACAACACCACCTTCTACCTTTTCCTTAGAGTTTACTACCTTCAACAGAACTTCACACTAGGAGACTCTAATTCCCAACTCCTTCGCTACCGCAGTCTTCATAAAGTTGTGTGAGGCACCTAAGTCAACCAGAGCTTACACTATTCTTCGGTTGATAACCAGATCCAAAAAACACAACTGATGGTCTTGGCTACCAAGCTTTCCACACAAGGCACCCAATGCACCAATCCTTCACAGGTTGTTGTAAATCGAGCCTTGAAACTCTTTCTTTGTTAAGTGAAAAAGATAAACAAAATCACAATAAAACGTACTTGCATTGTGCTCGTCTTATGTAGACTATGTGGAAGCACCCCTTGGTCCACCACTTGGTTCCAAGGTGCTTCTTTGCAGGTCCCTATAGATCTTGGTTTGCTGCCCAAACCAAGACTCTTCTTCCTCACATAGTGGTGGGACACCTAACTTGACCTACCTTGAATCATGTGCAATTTGCTTCCATTGTACGATTTCATCTGCCTCTGTCCAGGGAGTCACAATACCCTGGGTCACCTCACTTCCTAACTGTATGAATCCTATCATACTGTGTGTTGTGTCTCTGCAAAACTATTCATTACAAAAGTTCTCAAATACCATATGTCATGCCCTTGAGAGTCATGCCAAAATCCAACATTGGCATCTCATGGGCGTGTGACATTGTGATGATTCTCACTTGGCAGCTTGGCTTAACCAAGGATACTTCACTCGGACTATGCCTCTTCACGTAGAGCATACCCATACTATGTTCTAGGCTATAGACAAGTCACATTCTTACTCTAGGCAACTCAATTGTATACTTAGAAATTTGTTAACATTCTTTAAGACTTGGTCATTCTTGCATGCAACATAAAACATGAAAAACACAAGAGGCACATATATAGTGCGGGATGCACTAACAATGACTAATACCTAGGTTCATTTATTGTATTGAAAAACACACAGATATAGTGTGGGAGGAAGCAACACTGCCTAATACCCAGTTTTGCTTATTATATTGTGAAATAGAAACAAAGTTTTACAAAGAGGGTGCTACTGTCCCATTTACATAGATGGGCAGAGCGATGGGCAGAGTCTCACGACTATGCCCCATACATCAACCTTGTCAAGACTTGTTATTCTGTCACACAAAGACTTTCCTTGTTTCTCCTCCTTGCCTCAGCCTGAGGTGCGCCCAACCTTAGACCTCTATGTCACTTGCCTTCACTTTCTTCTTATTTCTTTGGTTGTGCATCCTTGTGTGCTTATAGCGACTCCAAGGGTCACTTGTGCAAAACATCATGTCTTTGGGGTGTGTTGTGCCCCTTCACAAATCATCACACTCAATCGAACTGGTGTGCCCCTCTGTGGACCTAGTATACCCAAATGAGCTCGTCTGCCCATCAACCATCTCATCTCTTGGACTAGTGCACCCCATCCTTGGGCACACGCCCCTTTCTTTCCACTCTTCCTTATGCTAGTCATCATGAAGCTTCTTGGGTGTGTTGATAGGGTCGTCCAACCTCTTCGATGCACCCATGCTGCCAAGGGCGGGCAAGTCCACTCCTTGGTTGTGCTCCCAAGTTGCCCCGCCCTTTCAGAAACACAACCCAAGTCTCTGTCGTCCATCACAATGGAAGAAGGGTGTGCGCCCCATTGGGATCCCACGTCACCATCGTGCCCCAAGGTGCTCCTGCCCATGCCCATAATACAAGTTATTTCCCAACCATTTTCCTCCCCCTTATGCTCTTCATCCGTTTTGTCCCTATATTTTCTCAAGGAGTGTGCATGCTCGGTGGGTGTCACATAAGGCCTTACATAACTCAGTATAAATAATATGACATGCATCTCACTATAAACAAGCCAAACATGGATAATGTTGTTGATAGTTTTCATAATTTTAAATCAAACTTTGGTTGCACATTAAGAAAGTGTATTTATAATTCAAAGAGATGTGTTATATATATATATATATATAATGAATAAATTAAAATGAAAAAATATTTTTTATTAAAATAAAAAAAATCATAACAATAAAAAATAAAAAATAAATTTAAAATTATTTTATAACAAATTAATTACATAAATAAAATTATAATTTTGTTATAACAAATTAATAATGACATGTTGAGATAATAATTTGTTGCTTGTCGCTGGATTCGAATATTTTAGGGTTTACTTTAAATTTTATTATTAATAAAATTAGAAGTATACCCAAATTTTTATTCATAGTTTTCCCAACCAAAAAAGGTCATTTAAAAATATTTTAAACATAAAAAAAATCATCATTTTCCTTGCAGATTTCAAAACTTATTATATCCCAAATTATTATTATGATAAATCTATGCTAATCACATTTCCGAGTAAATTTTCCGTTATCTTTGATACAACTGACATTTGATCCCTAAAATTCCATTGTAATCTGGTGAATATCATATATTTCCATGAAATTGGCAATTGAAATTTCTTTAAATGCATTTCGTACATATGCAATGTTGGAGAAACAGTAAATCTTTTACCAATGTGGGATAATCAGTCGTCATATCATATATTCCCATGAAATTGGCAATTGAAATTTCTTTAAATGCATTTCGTATATATGCAATGTTGGAGAAACAGTAAATCTTTTACCAATGTGGGATAGGATAATCAGTCGTCTGTTGCACTGTACAGCTGAAAACAAGAAACTAGGCTGTGCTTACGTAAGAGAGCATAGGACGACATTGATTTTAAAATTATCTGGTCGAATCCCTCCGATTATCAGCCCATACAAATTTCATTAGCCAGCGGCAGGGTTGGAATTTCAAATTTGAAAAGGCAGTCGAATTTGACGGTCTAAACCACTACAATGCCCGTGATTCGAAGGAAGAAAGTTGACGGTTGCACAAAACTTTGAATCATATTTGACGAGCAAATTGGTCCGTGACCGGCAATTTGCCCGTCAAATTCCATCCCTCGTCAAATTCCATCCCTCACCAGCAGTAGAGCCATTGATTTGATTTGATTAAAATGACAATCAACCTCAGCTTTATTCCTTCTGTATGTGCATTATGTCTACTCTCAGATGCGTGCAATAATGGTTTGTTATTGATTTACTATATATGTGTTATGAGCGCCTTTGACATCATTATCACGTACGGCGGAGCCTTTCCGTTGATAACCGGATATAAATGGTAAAGTAGGGTTGGTAGTTGTCAACTGACACACTAACGCACCAAAAATATTTCTATGTCTTAAGCCGTCACTAAAATTTGACTTGATTTTATCGAAACTCACGGCCCTCTGTGTATTATTTGTTTTGTGCATCGACGATTTCTGCGCGTGATGCATGCATTATCATTGATTTGATTATGCATTCACCCATTATTATTGATAAAGTGAACTCGTTTATCTTTATGTACGGACGACTCTTTTGGATGTTTGCATGCATTGTACCAGCAATGTGTAAATGGTAAAGTTTTAAGTAAGGTTGGCCATTGTGAGGTGCCTACATGATGTATGTTCACGATTCATGCATTATTATAGATTTCATTATTGGCTGAAATCTATAATAATGTTTTGGCACCCTCAAGTAGTTCTTTCAAGTGCATTTGCATGGTGTTGTTCTAGGTTTTAGCTCAATGGTAAAATCAAGCTCTCTCTCACTAGGTAACCTTTGCAACTCTTTTGGAAAAAATCGGATAATATTGGATACCGATCCATCCATGGAGAGTCATTTCCCTTTATTGACTACTTCCACTACATATAATTGATAACCTTGTCTCATGCAATGTCTAACCTTCATGGTCAAGATAAAGTGTAGAAACACCTTCCTCCATACACCATGGATCTTTACTGACCATCTTTCATCGTCAACACAAAACACCATTTTCGTGAAACAATCTACGATAGCTCGATGGGCTTCTAACTAGTCTAACCTCCTTGTCTCATGCAATGTCTAACCTTCATGGTCAAGATAAAGTGTAGAAACACCTTCCTCCATACACCATGGATCTTTACTGACCTTCTTTCATCGTCAACACAAAACACCATTTTCGTGAAACAATCTACGATAGCTCGATGGGCTTCTAACTAGTCTATTCCAATGATGAGGTCATACATCCCTAGAGAAATGATGTACACCTTCAACCTGGTAGTACACACTCCCAGGTCTACTAAGCAATTATCAATGTTAGGTCCTACCACTTGTTTTGTTTTTCCCCTGAAGCCATCTCGACTTGTTTAAAGTCATCATGCTTGTAGGCTTCCAACCCACTTTTCTAATACACAGTGTGAAATGAAACTATTTGTAGCACCATAATCAAATAAAATCTTAACATTGACATGATTTAACGTACATGCCAATTCCACCACCGTGGATTGATGTTCTGCGTGGCGATTATCAACCGCTGCATAAATCTGGTGACTATTACTCGCTCTTCCCATCAGGTCCTTTCCTTCTCTATGCACAAAGCCTGATTTTGACTCTGGACAGTCACACTGGTAATGGGGTCCTCCACACCCTCAACAAGTAACACGAGATGGAACCTACACATTGCCCTGTGACGGTCTGTGCAATGAGTTTCTTCCCCTAGAACCCCTGCCCTTAGTAATTGTACCTTGAGAAGGTTGTGGACTTGTTTGTGTCGTGGTTGGCGATGAGTGGGATGTTGCATTGGTTTCCATTGAAGTACATGTTGTAACTACTCTAGGTGCGACCCTATTGCCATAAGGAGGTGGCCTAGAGCTTCCTCCCCTAGAGAAGGTCCTAGGGGCCTTCCCCACGAATCTAGGATGTTGTGGAATGGTTGATCTCATACCTTTGTTTAAACTCATATGCTCATCTGTGTAACAAGCATTTTCAACTGCTTCAACTATTGATAGTGGTTTCCACATCCGTACCATGGCCCTTATCTTAGGGTTTAACCCGTACACAAAACTTTATGCGTGTCGTTGATCGATATCCATGTACGAGACATATTTTACTAACTCTATTAACCTAATCTTGTATTCTTCCATGATCACGTTCCCCTGAACTAGAGCATGAAATACTCCTACCTGTTGTTCCTTGTAGTACGCAAGAAAATATTTTGTTTGGAACCTTTCCTCAAAAAGCTCCCATGAGATGGTGTCTCGGATAAGGTGCAACTACCTCTCCAGGTTACCCCACCAGTTCAAAGCACTATCCCTCAACTAAAAGATCTTTATCTTCACCTTAGATGTGGAAGCATAGTCTCTTAAGGAGAAACATCGCGTCATTCCTTCCAACCATGCCTTTGCACATTCACTTGCACGACCCCCAACAAACTTTGGGAATAAATGATCTTCTCTAGTTCTCTTGTGACGTCCCCTGGTGGAGGCCCTCCCTCTGAGTTCCTTGACTCTTTAGGGTTACCCACTCCATATGGTGTGGGTTCCACTTTGACATCTGTTGACTGGTGTCCCTTTAATGTCTCATTAATAGGCTCCAAAGAGCGCAAAATGAGCGCTAATTCAGGCGATGGCGGTGGCAATGCTAATGTCAGTGGACCTTGCGACGATGCCCCTCGACCTCGATTTCCCCTAGTCCTAACCATATTGAATAACTAAATCTGCACCAAACCAAATTCCTATCAGGGAAGAGTTTAAGGCATTCCACATTTGCTCAAACTTATACTTGCAATGATAGGGTTAGGCGTAAGTTTTTTGTTTTACTTTTATATAAACAAACATTACTCTATTTAGGAAAGTGGCTTAGGTCGGGGTTAAAGCATCTAAGCTCTGTGTCTTAGTAGGTATCTTATTGTCTCTCTTATCTTTCTAGCTATGTTAGCACTGGTGTACTCGCCAATTAATCTAATTGGCTTTCTTATTTAACTCTCTAACCTTTCCATAAATCACTTTATACTCTTATAGGGCTTATATCTTTTTGTAATTAGTCTCTTCTAATTAGTCATAAACCCTATCCAAATCTCGTTGAATAACCATACATTAACATTAACAAATTACAATGCCAATCTAACCCTTGCATTAATTAGCATTACTCCAATTAACCAACATATTTATTTAACATTTAAGTTATCTAAATAAATATGTTGATTATTCAAGAATATATATGTCTTTTTAAACATAAAATAAATAGTTCAAGGATTACTGTATAAATTATATTTGACAAACTCTTCTATAACCCTATATAATATGTAAATTACATAACATTATATATATATATATATATATATATATATATATATATATATATATATATATATATATATATATATATATATATATATATATATATGATATGATAGGAGACTATCGAAACTCATGAACCATAAAAATTTCAACCCTTAAGAAATTGATGAATAAATAATAATTTAATTGCATAAAACTAAATACAAAATACAACTACAATAATAACAAATCAAAATAATCATAATTTTTTTTTAAATAAAAATAAAAATAAAATATCAATTAAATAAAATAAAAATCAAATCAGGGTAGGCATCGTGAGTCCTCACATGAGGCCCACATGCCTCCCGCTCCCTCCCCATACCTAAAATAAAATAAAATAAAATAAAGGAAAAATCTCCACTCAAACTCTACCCCCCTTTGCTCACATTTCATTTCACTTTGTCCTTGCCTTGCTCTCCCTCTTTGCACAATAGAGGGTTCGAGGGCGTGGCATTGATCCCATTGCCGACCGCCCAAAGAGCACAACTATGGCCTCCATGTTACCTTCCACACCTTTGTAGATGTCAGAGCCTCCACCTTCATTGCCTTTCCCTCCTTTCGCACCCTTGCCTCCTCCTACTCTGCCATCTTTACCATTCCCCTGCAACCCATTCCTCGATGAAGCCAATCCATCGTCAAGTATTTTTTTATTTTTAGGAAACGACTCCTGCACATTCAATAAATCGTCCTCTCTGAACCCCTCTTTCTCGTCGACCACGAGATATAGACTGGAACCCCTGACCGAAAAAGAATAATGTTGAAGCAGAGTTGGTCGAAAGTCAGTGTAAATGACGTGGCAGTGTTGGGCATCCAACCTGCAGATCCACTCGACGAATTTTGTGGCATTCAGCATGGTGGACGAGAGAAACATCATTTTGATAGTTGGGGGAAGGAAAATTACACTCTCCTCCTACATGACCCCATCCTCCTGGTCCTTCATTTAGTGAATCTCGTCAAAGATAACCCAAACAACCTATTTCAAGACCTCGAAACCCCTGTAGAGAATCCCTCTAAGAATAGTCATGGTCATAACGAGGCACGAGGAATTCGTCGACACGGGCACATCACCCATCATGGACATTCATTTTTTTATTTTTGGGGAACATATTGCACAATTATGTGGGTGGTCAAGCCCTAGGTTTTAATTTTGAAATCGGGCTCTGATACCATTTGTAAGGCCTTCCTATTTCAGGGCCTCAATAAAATAAAACATATATATATATATATATATATATATATATATATATATATATATATATATATATATATTGTTATCTCCTACTGAAATAATCTGCAATTTAATTTATGGTTTTCTTTATACGAGGAGTAAACTGCTAAATAACATAGTAACAACAAAAGCATAATAACAACAACAACATAATAAAATACATACCTCGACCTCTAGGTTGGTTGATTTATCCTTTGGTTCATTTGTTCTTGTGTTGCCCAAACTACCCAACTAAATATTAACCTCCCAACCAACTAGGAACAACCTCTCTGACTCCCTAGCTCAAGGAATCCTTGTGATTTCCTGGCCCCCGAGCCCAACGTTTCCAGCAACAACAGTGCCTTATAAAAACTCCCCAAAACAGTTTATGTTCTTCCAATTTCCACCTTCATTCTCTCTTTCAAAATTTCTTCCTTGCCTCCTTCTTTCCCAATTTCTCCCCAAAACAAAAGACCTCTCCTCCAATCCTCTCCCCCCCTCCTTCTCCCATTCCCCAACTACCTTATCCCCTCATTAATTCCCCAATGGTCTTATCCCCTCATTAATTACTTCACCCACTTTTTTTAGTATTAAAATAATAAAAGACTTGATGAATTTATTTTAATAATTAATTAAATTTAATTTAACAACTATGATAAATAAATAATCAATTTGGGTTGTTACATGCTTTCACTTTCTTCTTATTTCTTTGGTTGTGTTCCCTTGTGCACTTATAGCGACTCTAAGGGTCACTTGTGTGAAACATCATGTCTTTTGGGTGTGTCGCACCCCTTCACGAATCATCACACTCAACCGAACTGATGTGCCCCTCTGTGGACCTAGTATGCCCATAAATAATCAATTTGGGTTATTACATGCTTTCATTTTCTTCTTATTTCTTTGGTTGTGTGCCCTTGTGCGCTTATAGCGACTCTAAGGGTCACTTGTGTGAAACATCATGTCTTTTGGGTGTGTCATGCCCCTTCACGAATCGTCACACTCAATCGAACTGATATGCCCCTCTGTGGACCTAGTATGCCCATAAATAATCAATTTGGGTTGTTACATGCTTTCACTTTCTTCTTATTTCTTTGGTTGTGTGCCCTTGTGCACTTATAGCGACTCTAAGGGTCACTTGTGTGAAACATCATGTCTTTTGGGTGTGTCACGCCCCTTCACGAATCGTCACACTCAACCGAACTGATGTGCTCCTCTGTGGACCTAGTATGCCCAGATGAGCTCGTCCACCCATCAATTGTCGCATACCTTGGATTGGTGTGCTCCATCCTTGGGTGCACACCCTTTTCTTTGCACTCTTCTTTATGCTAGTCGTCATGACTCTTCTTAGGTGTGTTGATAGGGCTGTTCAACCTCTCTGGCGCGCCCATGCTACCAAGGGTAGACAGGTCCACTCCTTCGGTGTGCTCGCAAGTTGCCTCTCCCTTTCCCAAACGCAACCCAAGTCTCTGTCATCCATCGCAAGGGAAGAAGGGTGTGCGCCCCATTGGGCTCACACGTCACCATTGTCCTCCTGCCCACACCCATAATACAAGTTCTTTCCCAACCATTTTCCTCCTCCTTGTGCTCTTCATTTGTTCTGTCGCCAAATTTTCCTAAGGAGTGCGCGTGCTCGGTGGGTGTCACATAAGACTTTACATAAGTGAGTTTAAATAATCCGAAGTGAAGCTCACTATAAACAAGCCAAACATGGATAAAGTTGTTGTGTCTTCATAATTTTAAATCAAACTTTGGTTGCACATTAAGAAGGTGTATTTATAATTCAAAGAGATGTGTTATATATTTATGTAAAATGAATAAATTAAATTGAAAAAATATTTTTTATTAAAAAAAAAATTAAAAAAAAAACATAAAAATAAAAAATAAAATTATAATTTTTTTATAACAAATTAATAATTACATGTTGAGATAATAATTTGTTGATTGTTATTGGATTTTAATATTTTAGTGTTTATACCCAAATTTTTATTCATAGTTTTCCAAACTAAAAAATATCAATTAAAAATATTTTAGACATAATAATAATAAAAATAAAATAGGTCATCCTTTTCTTTCCAGATTTCAAAACTTATTATATCCCAAATTATTATTATGATAAATCCATGCTAATCATATTTCCGAGTAAATTTTACGTTATCTTTCATACAACTGACATTTGATCCCTAAAATTCCATTGTAATCTGCCGAATATCATATATTTCCATGAAATTGGCCTTTGAAATTTCTTTACATGCATTTCGTACAGAT
Organism: Picea engelmannii; assembly: GCA_009831015.1. NCBI lineage: Eukaryota > Viridiplantae > Streptophyta > Pinopsida > Pinales > Pinaceae > Picea > Picea engelmannii. Next base: position 908,469 of record ML778438.1, on the reverse strand, counting down.
GCATTGTTGGAGAAACAGTAAATCTTTTACCAATGTGGGATAATGAGTCGTCTGTTGTACAGAAAACAAGAAATCAGGCTGTGCTTACGTAAGACAGCATAGGACGACATTGATTTTAAAATTATATGATTGAATGCCTCCGATTATCAGCCCATGCAAATTTCATGACCCAGCTGTAAAGCCATTGATTTGATTTGATCAAAATCTCAATCAACCTTATTCCTTCTGTACGTGCATTATGTCTGCTCTCGGATGCGTGCATTTAGGCTTTGTTATTGATTTACTATTGCAATATCTGTGTTAGGAACCCCTTCTGCATCATTATGATGGTAAAGTAGGGTTGGTACTTGTAAATGATTTTGGGTAAACATTTGGTTAAACGTTTTATTTTTTCGGTTTTTTTTGTTTTAATTGATGATGTAAATTTGGACAAAATCACTATTTTTTATTATTTAAATTCTATTTTTGATGTATAAATTGGGATAAAATCACTATTTTTTATTGTTTAAATTGTATTTTTAAATTTATAAATAGATTCAATATGATGAACACTAAAATTATACAAATTTAGCCACTCAAATCTTTAAATCCAACAATTCATCACCACACATATTGACTCTAAAATTTGCCTTGATTTTATGGAAACTCACGGCACTCTGTATTATTCGTTCTGTGATCGCGATGCATGCATTATCATTGATTTGATTATGCATTCACCCATTATTACTGATAAAGTTATTGCAATATATGACATTTGACCTCCTTTGTCTTTATGTACGGACGACTTGGATATTTGCATGCATTGCACCAGCAACGTGTAAATGGTAAAATTTTAAGTAAGGTTGGTCATTGTGAGGTGCCTGCATGATGTCTGTTCACGATTCGTGCATTATTATAGATTTCATTATTGCAATATGTGACTTATGACCTCCTTTTTGGCATTGTGCACGGCCGAGTCTTTTCGATGTGTGTATGCATTTCACCAAACATATATAAATGGTAAGGCGAAGTTGGCAATTGTCGATTCAGACTGCAAAGTAACAAAAACCCGTGCCTCTTAATTGCTTTCAAAGGGTAAATGGAGTCGCCATTCCTCATGCTCCCCCTTTAATTCCATCTTAAATTCAACCTTTCTGTATCTACATGATCTCGTGACAAAACATGATTGCCTCTCACTGCTACAATATATTTTCATCTGCTTGAAGTGTAAGTGTAGTGTAGTAGGACCATGAATTTGAAAACTAGATCACGTCTTTTATATATTTAATATTTTGATATTCTTCAAACTATAGTATAATATTTTGATTCCGTCAGTGTGTTAGGCCTTTGATTTTGAAGGTTAGGTTTTATATATGTATAAAATAAAATAAGACTCTTAATTTAACAATTAGGATTATATGTTTTAGTAATATATTGAAGTGAATAATTTTACTTATTATCTTTAAATTTATATATATATAATTCTAAAGAAGAAATCAAAATAAATATTTATGGAATTACAATTTTTTAAGTTTAATTGATAGTTTTTTTATATGGCTTAAAATATATTAAAAGTTAAGCTTATATGTTTTAATAATATATTAAAGTGAATACTTTTATTTATTAAATATCTTAAAATTTAAAAAGTTTTTAAATATATATATATATATATATATATATAATTCGAAAGATGAAATCAAAATATATATTTATGGCATTACAATTTTTGAAGGCTAATTGATAGTTTTTTTTTTTTTTGCCTATATTGTTTAAAATATATTTAAACAACTTATTAGAAGAATGGGTTCTAGTATCTTGTGTGAGAATAACTTGTATGAAAACTTTATTGTCAACATTAGGAGCAAAGAGGGTTGGTTAAAAGAAATTAAGTGCAATATAGGAGTGAAGCAAGGTTGTCCCCTATCCCCTACCATTTTTGGCATTTACATTGAAAAGTTAGAAGATCTTATTGGACCAACTCTTGGTAGTATAATAATAATCCTTCTTATATATGTGGATGATATTGTTCTTATGACAAGGAATCCCTATGACCTTAGTAAGCAACTTATAATCATGAAGGACTTATGCTCTAGTACATGTATAACTGTGAACACTAACAAAACAAAGGTTATGATCATTAAATCCAACAAGATCGTCTATGATAATTTTGTATATGGAAAAAATATCTTGGAGGAAGTGTCTTGGTACAAGTATCTTGGAATTGATATTCATCAAAAGCTCAATTGGAACTATAGAATTGTGAAAAAAATAGGGTAGAAATCTTATTATGGGATTGAAAATAATTGTAAATTAGCTGACCTTTGGCTATGGGATAAGAGAAAACTCCTCTTGTTAGACTCTTTCCTCTTTGAGACGTTTGGTGATGCAGAATCTCTCATGAATCATGGAGAAAGATTAATATAGAGAAGATCCAAAATAATTTTATAACATATAATCTTAAAATCAAAGGAAATAAACTATATCATATCATCGCCATTGAATTGAGTATTTCTCCCATTGAGAGAACAACTATGATTATGTACTTAATGTACAAGAACAAGATAAACAACTTGGATAACAAGAAGTTGCCCAAAAGTGCTTGAGAATCTAGCCGAAATTACCAACAAGTCAAGTGGGTATGGCATAATGATGCAAAGTCTTGGCTAAATCATTGAGGAATAACATAAGAAGTTATTCTATGGAATATCGATGATATTAACAATATTGTACAAGATACATTTAAGGAGAATATATGGTGTTGTAAAGAATTAAAGGATAAAAGAAAACTAAGATATTATAAGGAGGTGGTTAAACCTAAACTTGAAGATAAAAAATATCTCTTTGTTTAGAATAGCATAAAGAAGAGAATCAATATTGCTAAAATAAGAACTAATTCTCATGAGTTGTATAGTGAAAGTGGGCATTGGACAATTCCTAGAATACCATGGAAAGGGAGAATCTTATAGCTTTATTATTTTTTCATAATATTTAAATTACTTTTATCACACATGTGATTGGGTGCATAGTTTTAACAGAATGTAATTTTTTCAATCTTAGGTTATACCTAAGTTTTGAGTTTTAATTACACAATGGATTTTTTTCCCAAACATTGATAACCTAAGTTTGGAATTTTAATATTAGATAATTGTGGCATCTATTATTGAGGTCATTAAATTCATGTCACTTGAATAAATACACGTGCTTCCATATATTGGATGTGAAGTGCAATGCTGCCACCTATTTTTTTTAACAATCGTGTAGCCAAATTTATAACAAAATTTATAGTTATCAACATTCGACTCAGGAATATTTGTTATCTCCCATTATTCAGTTTGGTTGGATGTCTCCTTTTTTTCCCAACCTTTTTTTTCTATCTCCACATTTGTTATCTTCTAATATATTTTAGGAGTTTCCTCCTTTGTATATACCCCATCCAGACTATCTCTATGAATCTCTATAACTCACATTGATGGTTGTGCATATAATCAGAACCCATATCTACACTTCGTGATAGATCATACATGAACAAAGTTCCATTATGATGGGTTACAATCTCTTTAACAATAATCTAGACTACAAATTCAATCTTGGGTACCGTGAGGCTGGTGGAGTTGGATGCACACATAACAAATGTAAATTTATAGCTTAACCACTATGTGTATTAATCCACTTTTTCAGATGAGCCAAGTTTTGGTCCTTTTTAGAGAACTAATTACATTGCAACTATTTTGATTGTAAAGTCATGGTCATGGTAATTATATGTTTTGATTGTGAATTCCGTGGTCATTAAAGGTTTGGTCGCAATTGTTTGAAAATTAGTCTTTCCTTTTCCTTCCACTTATCTTAGTTCATCATAATTGATTTTAGAAAATATAAACGCTCATAACTTCAATTTGAAATCAATGATTATGTTGTAAATTATGTGAGAAATATAGAGATGAACACACACATACACACATATATGTGTGACAAAAATATCAATTACGAAATTCAAAGAGAAGGAAAAATTGATAATTACAAAATATACACAAAATAGACTAAGCCACATTGAATATTAATAAAACAAAATACAACTAAAGTTAAATGAATATTGTATAAAACCAAACTAACAAATCGTCACTCAAATACCATCATGTTTTAGAGTAGGAGGAAATAATTGTATGGTTGTTGTTCATATGGTTATGAATAAAGTTACAATATCAAATTTATTGATTTGTTATCTAATCAAGTCAAAGTGTGAAAACAATTAATAACAATCTCATATGTAGATGATTACATTAGCTTATAGTTCCATCTAAGCATATAAGCTCTTTATTGTATAGTAATATGTTGACCTTTGAAACTATTAAGTTTACTAATTATGTGTAATGATCTTTGCTTAGGTGGCATAAGAAAAACATTCATGCTCATGAATTTTTAGGTTGTTGGCACTTAAAATTCATTAAATGTACCTTTCTTTTACATAATTATTATAATTTTCATAAATAACTTAACATGCAACATTCTAAATTCCTAAGCTAATGCCAATCTTAGACTTATATAGAGGTAAAATTGATTTAATACATCTCCTTTCAATTTATTGATGATTTATTTTATAGACTAAATAATAATTGCTTGACAACTTATTTGAGAGAATTTGGTTTCCTTATATTATATCAAGAGACTATCATTATTTGTGGGTTTTAGTATAACTTTTATTTCTATTATGAATATATTTTAAGTAATTTTGATAAGTAATGCCTACCACTTCACCTCCAACACTAGTTTTTGGAACATAGGATAATGTAACTTTGGTGTTGGCTTAAGCATTTTGAAGATGTTGAAATACAATGTTATAATTCAAACTTATGCATAAATTTAAATTGATGCACCAAAAGTTGTAATATTAAAAATTTGCCTTTTATTTTTTCAATATTTACTTGAATGTATTCCGAATGTATTCCCCTGTTATTTTACTTAATTAAATATCTTTATATTATTTAGAAAAAAAATACGAATTTATGTTGACTTTTTTTTTTGGTTTGAAATTTTCAGATTTTATAAATTTAATTTTTTTTTTAGAAAATTATGACTCCATAAAGATTTAAAGGTTTGTGGATGAAATTTGTTCTACGAAAGGAATGGCATGGCGGGTCAACTTAGTTCCACTAGTAGCCAATCTAGGGAAATGATTTCATTTCGTGTATGATGATGTTCTTTTCCATGTCTTGCTTTGAAAGAGGGATAGGAGGTTGGCACCTTGAGAATGGAGTGGAATCATCACTATACTTTGGATCGTCTTTTATGTTATAAAATCAAAATTAAAAATGTCACTCGAGAATGGATGAACTAGCATCAATTAAGAAACATTTCAAATGTTGGTTAATTGTTACAATTGCAGTATAAATTTGTAGTATTTGAATATTAATATAACATGGATTAAAATCAATGTTAGAGAATCATATATTAATATATATTTCTAGTATTTTATTGTAATGATCTCAAGCCAAATTCTTTCTTGGAATCACTAACTACTACTAATTTATTGAGTTATTAAGTGCATACAAGATTCATCAATACATGGAGATCACAATATATTCAAGATGTAGAAGCACAAGCAAAGATCTGACCTTTTTATTATGAGC
>ML778438.1:887087-901606 GCA_009831015.1 Picea engelmannii | reverse complement strand
TCTCCTTATCACCTCTCTAAGAGGTGGGGGACAATACATTTATGAGAAATAAATGGTCTTGTTAATGGTGGAGAGGATATCTAAATTATCATATTCACTCTAAAAAATGTGTTGTATACTTTTCATAGTTTTGTGAGATCCAATGTATTCTTACATTAAGTTTTATAACTTTGGGACATTTTGGATTGTAATCATAATAAAGTTCAAAAGTTGTAAATTTTAAGAATTAAATTTATTGAAATTATTTTTTATTGTAAATAGAGTATCAAGCTACATTTACAGCCCAAATAAACATGGAATGTTTATAAAATTAATAATAATATATCACCTACTTAATAAACAAATCATAATAACAACAAATAATAAAAACAAGAAAAAAACAATGAAACTATTTTTTAGAAAATATATAAGGAAAAAAAACTTAGAGCCCAAATAAATATGGCATGTTTATAAAATTAATAATAATATATCATCTACTTAATAAACAAATCATAATAACAACAAATAATAAAAAACAAGAAAAAAAACAATGAAATTAATTTTTAGAAAATATATAAGGAAAAAAAAACTTAGAAATTAGAATAGACCATAATATATGGTTTAGATTGTATTGATGATACTCCAATATTTATAAAGTACATAGATTAATATGTAGTGAATATTATTTTATGTTGTACATAACTTTAATATGAAGAAAATAATATTATATGAATGTAGATAACTGACTAAATGGAGGCCACTTAAAATATAGGAAATTATTGTTACTGTAATTAAGGTGTTTTTAACTAATTTTACACTTCACACAGAAGTGCCTAAGAGATAGTGTAAGATATTTCTTTCCTCTCATGACATGTTACTTGTGACGTAAAGCCCCTACCTCAGCAGGGTTTGCTGACCTCCCGGTCTATGGATTTTCCTCTATTCCCGAGCTGAAGCAGCTCTCTAGGTCCTTGTTGGAACCTCCACGAAAATAAATCCACAAGTCACCTTTTGCAAACCCCGCTTGTGTGAGAAAGCACTAGGTGCGAGCTCTACCCATGCGACCACCGGCGGTGACCATGAGCCTAAACAAAGGCACTTCATGTTTCAAGATTTCAGGACTTCTGTTTCGAGTCACCTCGACACCTCCGATTCCCGAAACCCCAAAATAGGGCTTAATGGTCCCTAGCTCCTCCCTTTAATCCTTCCTGATGTGACCTCCAGCTGTGACCTAGGGCCCAGCTCCCGGGTGTTTTGGGACTTCGTGTATCGAGAAATTGGGAAGTGGTACTCTCCCCTTACTTCGAAATGCGAACTCACGATGATTACTAGGCCTGATCGACAGTCCTTGTTCCCCATGATCCGATGCTCCATATTCTTCCTCTGCGAATCGAGATTTCGCTACTTGTGACCTCCGAAAGTAGCTTCCTCCACAATCCTGACTCCCGAAATGTCGATTCATCCTTTGCACGGAAGGGATAAATGATCATATCTCTTCTCGAGATTGACGACTACTATCTCTCCTAAGATTATGAGTGTTGAAATACTCTCATCCCTTATCCTCCTCACAAATTTACTGGATGCAACGACCCATGAAAATCTGTGGTTTTTTTCTCTTCAGGAATTTCAACCGTTCGTCTGGCTCTCAATGTTTCCAGGCCAAATAACTTGGCATCAACCCTTCTGAACTTGGTTCCACAAGGTAACTTCAACCCTAGTCTTTCCTCTATACTTATCCAAGTCTCTATCCCTTCTGAGCTTGATCTTCATTGTAGACTCAAGGATTCTAAATAATCCTGCATGCACTCCTTGCATCCTTCACGATAACCTTTGGTTATTCGAACACTCCAAATTCATGCACTCTTTGCGTTTTAAGTTATTAAACCACTCACTTGGTTTGGAAAAGTTTAAGACTCAACCTCAGTCTCTGCAAACCTTGCACGACTCTATGCTCTACCTGCACTTCTACTGGTATAAGTTAACATTATCTCTCTTGAGATTTTTGAGATAAAACTTAGAATCTTTTCGACGCACTCCTTGCAGACTTTCACTGCACTCCTTGCAGGAATTCTCAGGAAGAGAAAAAAATTAAACTCATACTTTCCTCACAAACTTCATATATTCAACATGAAATCACATACACATGGCATTGAAACAAATGCATAACAGAGAATATAAGTAAGTTGTAAACATACCAATCAATAGGTACACACAAAATTCATAATACACCATGAGATTGGATCAAAGCATTCTTATATTAATTCAGTGCTTCTGTAAAGGGTTCGATAGCAACAACTATCTGCTCATAGAACTTCTAAAATATTTGTTCTTCTCTTGCACTCTTGCTCTCTCTTCCAATGAGAATGATAATACAATACCTCTACGAGGGAGTCTTCATGTGTTTTTCCCTCCTACAACCTTAAGCTATCTTATCGAATTAAAGATTACTACCTACTTTACATTTATTACAATAAGTGCCTACAACTGACAGATGAGAGCGAACGCTCAAGATCTGTGTTACAATCCCAAGACATTAAAAGAAAATATATCTTTTCAGATATTACATTAATGTTCCATCCTTTGAAATTCAAAATCCTTAAAAATGCAAATTGGTGTATATCCAGGTATCCTTCACTCGCGCTTGTTGGTGATGCTCCTGCATCATAGTCCTTTGGCTGAAAAAATTCATGGATTCCTATCCATGAGCTCCTGCACTGACTATCCATGTTTATGGATATTTGCTTCACTCTCCCAAATGGAATCTTCAATTAGGTGTCCCTTCCACTTTACCAAATATTCAAAATATGAATTCCTTTGGGTCTTGTTGTTAAATCTTTTGTCAATGATCTTTTCCATCTGCAGCTTTTCAACTACATGCATCTATTTGACCTACTAAATTTCCTTCTGATTTTCTGCTCCATCTGCTCTGTAAGGATACATATATTCTATATTGAATATGGGTGATATGCCCACAACATTTGGAAATTTTATCTCATAAGTATTTGCCTCAATCTTCCTCAGAATTTTACACGGCCCTATTTTCTTCCTTTTTAGCTTATTATACGTTCCCCTTGGGAATATTTATTTTCTAAGATGTGCCAAAACTAAGTCTCCCACTTTGAAATGAAACTCTCTTCTGTTTTGATCTACTCTGCACTTATATTCTTGATTGGAACTCTGCAACCGCTCTCTGATTTTACTGTGGAGCTCCTACATCTCTGCTGCAAAAGCTTCTGCTCCAACACTCCTAAACTCATTCTCCTCTATGTATCTCAACTCAGATACTCCTCTCGGCTGCATCCCATACATTATCTGAAATGGGCTTTTCCTGTACTCCTATTAGGTGAGTCATTATATGTAAATTCCATTTGCGACAAAATTTGATCCGACTGATTATGATGTTCATCTACTAAACTCCTCAATAAGTCCCCCTAACTTCGATTTACTACCTCAGTCTGTCCATCCGTATGAGGGTAATATGCTGAGCTAAAATATAAATTCATCCCCAACTTATTCCATAGTGTCCTCCATAAATGACCAACAAATTTGGTATCTCTATTTGAAACAATACACTTGGGTAAACCATGAAGTAGAACAACTTCTTTAAAAAATAGATTTGCAATGTGTGTTGCATCACTGGTTGTCTGACATGGAATGAAATGTGCCATTTTTGAGAATCCGTCGACTACCACAAATATGGAATCACAATACCTCTGTGTCCTCAACAATCCCAACACAAAATCCATGCTTATCGCATCCCACGACCTCTCTGATATTGACAATGGTTGACACAACCCTCTATTATGTCTTTTCCCCTTTACGTGCTAGTAGATTCTACAACTGTTGAGAAATTTATGTACATCGGTCCTCATTCCCGGCCAATAATACAAAGTGTTCAGTTTTTCAAATGTTTTATCATGGCCGAAATGTCTAACCAATCCCCCACTATGTTTTTCCTTCAAAAGGTTTTCTCTCATAGAACTCTTTGGGATACACAATTGATTTCTTTTAAACAATAGTCCATCCTAAATCAAGTATTCAATCCATTGGCTTCTATCTCTCAGAATAGGATTCTCGCATGCTTCATAAGCATCCTTGAAATCTGAATCATCTCTGTACATTTCCTTAAGACTATTAAAACCTAAGGTCTTCACATGAAACTCCCGCAGAATCAAACATTTCCTGCTCAATGCATCAACGACCTTGTTAGCATTTCCATAAATGTGCTTTATAACAAAAGTAAAGTTTTGCATAAATTCAACCCATTTTGCATGTTTCTGGTTCAGTTTCTCTTTTCTGGTTATAAACTGTAAGGCATGGTTGTCGCTATACAAAATGAACTCTTTTGGAACTAGGTAGTGCCTCCATTTCTCCAGCACCTGTATGTCTGCATAAAAATCTTTATCATACATGGAATAATTCCTTTTGGCATCATTAAGCTTCTCACTGAAGTATGCAAATGGTCTATTGTATTGACTTAAGACTACTCCAATATCAAATCCACTTGCGTCACATCTCACTTGAAATGTTTTACTGAAATCTAGTGGAATTAGAACTGGATGTTCAGTTGTATTTTATTTCAACAACTTGAAAATTTTCTCCACTTCCTCTGTCCAATGAAAAGATTTATGTCTTTTCTTGACTGTTTCCATCATTGGTGCACAGATTCCACTAAAATTTCTGATGAACTTCCTGTAAAAACTGGCTAGTCCATGGAATCTCCTTACTTCAAAGATATTCCTTGGCGATGACCATTCTTTGATCACTTTTACCTTCTCAGGATCCATCTTCAACTCATTCGAAGAGATCAAAAAACCCAAATAAATGAGTTATGTCTTCATGAAATACGACTTCTTCAGATTTATCGACAACTTCTCTTGCTGCAACCTCCTCATCACTAGAGTTAAATGTCTCAAATGTTCTCCATCGGTCTTACTGAAGATCAATATATCATCAAGATACACAATTACAAACTTTCCAGTGAAATATTTCAAGACTTCGTTCATTAATCTCATAAAAGTACTTGGTGCATTAGTCAAGTCAAATGGCATGACAATACATTCATACAACCCTTCATTTGTCTTGAATGTTTTCTTCCATTCATCACCTTCCCTCATTATAATCTGATGATATCCGCTTTTCAAATAATTTTTTGAAAAAATGTTTTCCCCACTCAAGCAATCCATCAAGTCATCCATATTGGGTAAAGTAAATCTCTACCTAATGGTGATTTTGTTTATATCCCTTGAGTCTATACACATTCTCCATCCACCATCCTTTTTCGGATTCAACACTGTTGGTACAACGCATGGACTCAATATTTCTCTAATCAACCCTTTGTCCATCAAATCCTAGACTTTCTTATTGACCTCTTCATTCTCCTGCAATGTCAATCTATATGTTTCTTTGTTTGGTAAACTCACCCCTGGTATAAGGTCAATGTGATGGATTATACTTCTGATGAGAGGAAACGAACAAGGTAAATCGTCCACCACTATATCAACGAAAGTCTCCAACAGTTCTTGAATTTCTCTAGGTAGGTCATCTATTGAGGTACTGGTCAAGATAACTCTAGGTTTCCTTACCACAACAAAATTCATTTCTTGATCTTTCTTCACTTCATCAAGAAGTTCCTTCCCACTCATGAGAAGTATAGTATTGCTTACTTTTTTTGTCACCTTCTTGTCTTCAATTGGCAACAACTTATGTGTCCTACCATTCTTCTCCAAGGTATAGGTATTCTTTCTTCTATCGTGAATAACATTTATGTCATATTTCCATGGCCTCACCAACAAAAGATGATAGACATCCATGGGAATAACATCACATAAAATCTCATATCTATAAACCCCTATCTTAATATCAACTAAAACTATTTAGTGACCGTTACCTGATGTCCCTTTTGCAACCAAAAAACTTTATATGGGCTTGGATGTGCAATTGTCTCCAATTCCAGCTTCTCCACCATCTCTATGGATACTAGATTATTCGTGCTTCCACTGTCAACAATCACCTTGCATACCCTATCTTTTGTCTTGCAAGCAATCCTAAACAAACCGTTCCTCTGGACTGTGTTTTCCATCTCTTTCTTTGGCTTCAAGCGAATTTTCCTCATCATTAAGGATCTTCTGCCTTCTGCATCTTCTGCCTCAACATTTCTCCTTTTCTCTTCTGAAATGTGAGCTTCGCCTCCTCCATCCATTTTTCTATCATGACATTCCCAACACTTGTGTCCTATCTTCCCACAAACAAAACACTTTAGTTCACCTCCTCTGCCTCTTCCTCTTCCTCTTTCTCAAGGAAAAGTGTTTGTGTTAGCATATTGTCTTCCTTTTGAACTTCCTCCCCTTTCTAGGTGGTTATGAGGTTTCTTTTCTTCATCCTTGGGCTTCTATACTCTGTCTTGGGCAATTTCTTTGCCTCTACTCTGAATTATACCTATGCCCCTTTGACCTTGTTTTCGGGCCAATTTATCTTATGCTTTCAGAGCAACCTGATAAGCATCATATATAGTTATGATTGTCACCATACTCATCTCATCCTGATTATCATATCTCAGGCCATTCATGTATCTGGCAACCTTTTCATCATCACTCTCACGATGAACAGTTGTAATGTTTAACCTGTAAAACTCTTATGTATACTCCTTCATTGTCATCCGTTTCTGTCTCAAATTATGCATTCTTCGAAATATATTGATTTGGTAATCTCTAGGTATGAATTTGGATTTCATCTTCGCTACCATCCTGTCCCAGTTTTTAATTCTTTGTTTTCCTTTGCAACGACTGTCAGCCTGCAGTTCATCCCACCACAGTGCTGCATGTCCTTTCAGTTTGGTGACAATGTCCTTTAATTTCTTGTCGTCTTTGATATATTCATAATAAAAGTATTTATCTAGAGCTCTAAACCAATCTAGCAGCTCCTCAATGTCCAAGTTGCCTTCATACATCATGATGTCCAAATTTTCTCTAGCACCCATTCTTGCAACAAATTTAAATTGACATTCCTCTGCATTGTCTTTGGCTACAACTTCTTTTTCTCCTTCTTTTTTCTCACTTTCAGCCTCACTGATATCTCCAGTATCAGGTGTTCATCTCTATGCTGTCTCCATAGAATCTAATCGAGCACGAAGTTATCTCATTTCCCTTTCCACGACTGGATCAGGTAAAGTTATTTCTCAACATTTTCTTGGCAACATTGTTTCAAATTCCACCACATAGAATTCAAATCACAACTTTCCTCTGTCTTCTCTCTATAGAAAAAAATAGTTGTTAGCTCTGATACCACCTGATGCAGAGCCCCTACCTCATCAGGGTATTCTAACCTCTCGGTCTATGGATCTTCCTCTATTCTCGAGCTAAAGAAGATCTCTAGTTCCTTGTTGGAACCTCCACAAAAATAAATCCACAAGTCTCCTTTTGCGAACCCTGCCTGTGAGAGCAAGCAATAGGCGTGAGCTCTAGCCACACGACCATTTATGGTGACCATGATCCTAAACAAAGACACTTCACGTTTCATGATTTCAAGACTTCCGTTTTGAGTCTCCTCGACACCTATGATTCCCGAAACCCTGAAATAGGGCTTAACGGTCCCTAACTCCTATGTAATGTTTCCCATATTTTGCAAATTTTTTATTTTTATTTTATAAGGTCGCTAATTCTTATCATTGAATTTAAATAAAAGAGAACTTCTAACAATCGTAGCTTCAAACATAAACTTTATAACTTCAGTCATAAAATCATGATGTAGATGTTTCACTATTCTCTTGGCATCCATAACTTGGTCTTGCCACTTCTTGTCTAGGTACACATATCTAGTAGGACCTGTCAACTCTACCCTCCATAAGAGTGGGGTGAAAATATTACTCAAGGCTTATATTTATTTGGTCCTCATTCTCGAATACAAGGTGTTTTTCTTTTGTAAACTATAGTACCTTTTCCTATTTGCACAAATTCCATTGTATAATACCTAACCTATAACACCCTGATCGTTCATTAATATCACAGTGAATGGTTACATAAGGATTAACACTCTGGAAAAAGTGATTAGCACAAGGGACATGATTACTATTTGAATGACCACATGTTAACTAACAGTATTCAAGTAGTTACTAGGCTAGGGTTAAGTGTTAGAACATAACCAGAATGACCAAAGGAGTGCGCTCTAAACCTAACTAGTCTGCACTTATTCTTCTCCATAACTGAGAATTAAGTTAGGTGGCAGGGGTGTACTGTCAAGACTTAAATACCCTACTTGTAACATTAAACAAAGAATACTGTGGCGTACTCCTTGGCTAATTCTCGACCTTCATGCCCACTATACTCACACCACCTTGCATTGATCACATGGCCTTGGCACAAATATTTACTCGTCGCCATTACTCGGCTCATTAGGGGTTTATCCTTTGTTTGTTGTGTCAATTCCTATTCATGTGTTTACACAAAACTCTTTCAAATGACCTATGTTAATCCTCAAACTGAGGTAGTGGATAGCCAACGTAAATATGGGACTCAAATCGATGACAGGAGTGTCATTAGAGAACATCGGTCGATGTCTTTGAAAGGTAAGCATTCTTCTATACTGGTTATTCTTCCTTTTTCCTATGTGATTACACCATTTGGTAAAGATACGTAAGTTCTGTCTGTGCCCTCCAGAGAGTTGAAGCTTTGGAGAGACTTATGATCTGTTCTGTAAAGGCCCCTTTGTGTATGATATATAGACTAATTTATTAGAGACAATGTTGGTTGAAACCAATTTCTGTCATTTTCATAAAGTTCTTGTTTTCCTGCCTCCAACAGTTATGTAGCCGAGAGATTAAATTCTCAAGCCCTAAGTGTTTCATATTAGAAATGATATATGGTATAACGTCATTGCCCAAGTGTTGCAACCCTGTGTTATATTAGTTTTTATTAGGGTTCTTCATCAAGGGTGAATGCGATTCTCCTATGGATAAATAGTCATCCTCTACGGGTCGACATCCTACTGTAACTTATGTAGGAACATATCACATTTCATTGCATTGAACCTTTATATTTCACCCCGACTTCCCTTAAGGAGTCTTGGTATTCTGGGTTATCCACTGCAATCTTTGTTGTATAGTAAAGTAGTTTTCCTTTATCATTTGAATAGACTAGAGATTTCTACAGGGTTTTCCTAACTGAGACTCAACGTGTCTAAGAACTCTGATGGTTTCACTATGCATTAGTAATATACAAAGTCTTTAAAGGAATTTCCTGAGAGGGTTTACCCCATACTCATCCAATGATACTTGGTCATTTAGAAAACATAAAAGAGTTTTCATCTTATCTTTGTTGATAGGGTTTCCAGGCACCCCAGAACCCTGTTGAATCTTGTCATCTATTATCATCGACCGTTAATGGATAAATTATTACAGGGACAAGGGTGAAGTCTCATGGTTGTAATGGTCCTGCAATTTGTATAATTTTTGTAGTGTAGAGTCTCTGTTTATTTTAATCATTTGAATTTTAACAGTTCCTTATATTTATGTTTGGTAATCACAGTTAATAAATTTCTTATAGCGATCTAATGATGGGACCCCTGATTTTTGTGAGGGTACCCATCATTTCGACTGTGACCCACTTCTCCATTCCATTCTATGGATGTCTTCATCAACTGCGCGGATGAGACGATCGATCTAGACCGCAAGTTAAGTGATGTTCTAAATTCATAGATATTATAATTCTATAACATAGAGATTGTCTTAGATTTTAATCTAATTTGTTATTCATAATTGTATTAATTTCTCATTCTCATTATCGTCCTTACTTCCTCACAGGACTATTGATGCTCACAATCTCCCGACTCGGAGTCGTGCCCTGTACAAAAGGTATTTGGGTTCTAAAGTAACACTTAATAATACCTTCCAATTTCTACTGTGTGCATAGATTAGTATATAATTATCGTGGGTAGAAGTGCCAGATTCTTATGGCACTTGATTTAACTATGTACTTTGTTTTTAACGAAAATCCCTAAGGGCTGAACCCTTACCTCTGTATAACAAACATATTAATGAGTAAGGAACGAGAATTTCACCATTATTCATATATTGTATAGTTGATTTTACTGAATAAGACCAAATCGGTCCATTTCCTATTTTGGGACATTGGTTATGTTGTAATTAGAGTTTTGAAATGGATAAGGACTCTCAGCTATCATTGAATATGTGTGTAATTATAATATAAATAACTCCAGACAACGTGTCTCTAATATATTTAATTTTCTCCTATACTGATTCATTTTCTAGAAACTTTAATTATGACCAACCATGCTATTTGTTTTCTTTTCTCATTGATACCTGACTTATACAGAGACTGGGAAAGTTTATTACTTGTTATCACAACTATGAAAGTTTGAATTTATTAGAATATGTGTAAATCTGTTGAAGGATTCCAGAATATTTTGAATTCAATAGGTCTTCGTGCCTCTAGCATTCAGTTCCAAAACTTTGTTTGGTGTTGATAGATTTGGTTCGTTTTCATGTACTAAATTTGAGTACATAATAAAAAGAATGATCAGGTAGACCTATACGACTCCCAATTTATCATTAATACTATTGATATATGTAATGTAGGCTTTTTGCAGTGAGTCTCATAAGTCGTATGGATAAGTCATATGGTTATCTTCATACATATATATTTATATATGTACTTGTATATATAGCTATCTCCTATTAGATTATAACCATTTACAACAAAAATTTAGATATGATAGGGTAATTCATCCAAAATCAAAGATAAATCACACACACACACACACACACACACACACACACACACACACACACACACATATATATAGGTGTGAAATGTTTGAAATTCTCAGGTTTACTTTTAGAATGGTGATTACTAAACAAAATAATTAGTTATACAAGATGCATTGAACTGGTAGAAATTTCTAACATAATTAATTGAGTAGAATTCTTATAATTACAGTTATAGTTCCTGGTATAATTTCCATCCTATTTCATCCCAATCAATTACTTAGTACAATTTACTCAACAGCTGCAGTTAAATTGTGAGAGTCTATCCTACTTATCACTACATTCTTTAGAATTTAATAACATAACATCTCATATATATATTAAACAGATAAAATCCCACCAGCCAATAATTCATCATGACATGTAAACAGAGAAGTAGAAAGTAGACATATATGGACAAAATTATCCAACAACAAATGGAACAACCACGTTCCTCCCAACCTTAGAACATGGCATCCAAATCAATTGTCCTATTGACCCCCTAGCCTGACCATGAATCCATGAGAGCTAACTCAGAAATCCTCCTCAGCAAATGCATTTCAGTTTCAACAATCTTCTCCTTGCCTCACACTTATTAAGTAGTGTTTGTAACAACAAGAGATATATTTCTTTCCCCATCATACTAGGCAACGTCCTGCCTCCTCACATATGCTATATATCCAAAAAAAAAATGCCTAGGTCATTTTCCCTTTGGGATTTTTCGCATATTTCCAAATCCCTGATTTTCAAGGGCTTCCAATGGCCAAATTCCTTATTTTCCACCTGTAATAATCAGCCCTGAGGTAGTTCCAACATGTTCCCCACTCATGGAGTCATGGTCAGCTAATTTCAACATGGTTGTTCCATTTATCCATCAGTAATTAATATAAAATATTTTGTTTCATACAAGTGTCATGGTCAAGTAGTTAGTTGGGTCAAATCAGGTCTCTGCCCAATAGTCATAATCATTAATTATAATTAACTAAATTTGAAATTCAAAATTGCCATAAATGGCAAAAATTTCCCAGTTTCGAATTTACCAAAAACAAATTAATTTCCTATGAAATTTCAGACTTAAAAAATAAATTTATTTTGGGGATGTTACATCCTCCCTTTAATACTTCCTGATGTGACCTCCAGTTTCGACGTAGGGCCTAGCTCCCGAGCATTTCGAAACTTCGTGTATCAGGAACTTGCAAAGTGGTTTTCTCCCCTTAGCTCAAAATGCAAACTCACGATGAACACTAGGAGAGATTGATAGTCCTCATTCCCTGTGATCCGACACTCCAGATTCTTCTTTCGTGAATCATGATTTCACGACTCGCTACCTCCGAAAGTAGCTTCCTCCACACTCCCGAATCCCGAAATGTCGATTTCTCCTTCACACAGAAGGGATCAACGGTCATATCTCTTCTTGAGATCGAAGGCTACTATCTCTCTTGATCTTACGAGTGTCAAAATACTCTCAGCCCTTATCCTCCTCATGGATTTACTAGATCCAACAGGTCGTGGAAATCAGTGGTTTTTTCCCTTCAGGAATTTCAACCGTCCATCCGAATCTCAATGTTTCCTAGCCAAATAACTTTGCGTCAACCCTTCTAAACTTGGTTCCATGAAGTGACTTCAACCCTCATATTTCCTCTAAAACTCTCCAAGTCTCTATCCCTCCTGATCTTGATCTTCGCTGCAGACTCAAGTATTCTAAAGAATCTTGCGTGCACTCCTTGCGGCCTCCACGATAACCCATGGTTATTCAAAAACTCCAACTTCATGCACCCTTTGCGTCAGAATTTCTTAAACAACTCACTTGGGTTGGAAAATTTTAAGACTCAACCTCTGTAGTGTATCTTTTTATCTACCGAGGTTTTCAACCTCTCAATTTAACATTATGTACATGGAATTATAAACTGATGCATTTTTACAAAATTAAACATACTTAAAACTCAGAGTATAATACATGGGTACTGCTATAATGAAACATTCCATAGCATTTATCATTAATTCATTTACACAGCGGCAAACATGATACAAAACAACACATTCATCTTCAAATGTGATAAACCATAATTCAATACCTATCTTTTATCTACTGTAGAAATCACCACCAAGTGCAGGCCTTCCACGAACCTCCCAGCCTTAGACAACACTGTTCATTAGCTAAACAATAGGTCACCCCCGAGCTGGGACCGAGCTCCACCCCAAGGCAAGGAATCCTAGACTAGGCTGAGGTTACCAGGAAGATAGCACATACACATTCACCAGACAGAAGCTCTCCCAGGAATCTCCCACGCTCATTGCCCACAGACCCTCATTCCCCACATGTCTGTTCCACCCCAGGAGAGTGCACCTTCTCTGTCACCTAGACAATCCTTCTGCTGCCAGTATCCCTTACCTTGGGTTACAGGAACAAGCCGGACCAGAATTCTCCGAGCTCTATGGTAGCTACAGGGTTCCTTCCAGGAGTCCTCTTCTCCCTCTGCGCACTCTCTCACCTGGAGGAGTCACTCACAGGCCAACAAGCCTCACGCAGTTCAGTACTGCGCGGTCACAGAAATTCACAGGAAACACAGACACTGTTTTCCCCAATTCGGTTCAACAATCACTAGATGATCTCACAGCAATGATTTCATAACAGGGACTTCACACACAGGCTAACTCGGCTTCCCCAAAACCACAAGATTCTTTCTGAAATCCTCACTGGCTTCTCGCAAGATGGGAATTACACTCACAGGTTTTCTCCGAGACAGTCGCAGACTCCACGGCTCCTAACAGAGGTTTGTATGCGGGTCTTCCACACAAAACACAGGCTTTTTCCCTATGACAGACTTACACGGGCTTCTTGCAGACTGGCTCCTACTGTTCCTCTTCAGGCAATCGGGTCGAATGCAATCCCCCCCCTTCACGGCTTGCTGTCTTGGTTTTATTTGCATGCACCAGGGTTGACACTTGTCCCCCTGGGAACTGCATGTGTTCCATCCGTACGCCTACCTCCTACCACTTGGGAACTCACGGGTCCTTCCAAAGGACTTAGTATAAAATAACGGGCACATGGATTTTTAGGAATAATAATAATAAATTATTATTCCAGGCCTAAGCCCCCTAGGCTTAGCCCCTAGGCTCCTCACTCAGCCCCTTTCCCACCTTCCAGCCCTTGATCCCCTTGCCTGTTCTATGGACGCTCAGTCCCCCATCACTCTTTCATCGTGGTCGGTCTGCACTGGCGGTATTTATATTTTATTGATTGACCTGCATACATACAAGTACATCAACAGGCTCCTGGCCTTCAACACTTAGGCTCCCTGGCCTAACAAAACTCATAAGCCTTCAGCTTATACAAAACTTGACTCACCAGCCTATAGAACATATTTACAATTCTTTGCATATTTATGATCTGTAACGGAGCTCGGCCTTGGGGACGCTACAATCCCCCTCCCCTTATTTTTGCACTGTCCTCAGTGCAACTTACACTGCCTCTGCGTGTCCTTCAAAATTTTCAAAAAGATGCGGGTACTCTACCCACATAATATCTGCATGCTCCCATGTTGCGTCCTCAGGACCGTACCAGGTCCACTGGACCTTTACAAGCTCTATGGCTCGATTTCGGAGCTGCTTATTTTTCCTGTCCAATATGCGCACACGATGCACTTGCAGGACACCTTCTGGTTCCACCTGAATCACAGTCCAATCGATAACATGATTAGCATCAGGTACATATTTCTTAAGTAGTGAAACATGAAACACATTATGTACAGTCATAGATGCAGGGAATGCAAGCATGTAT
>ML778438.1:834374-862833 GCA_009831015.1 Picea engelmannii | reverse complement strand
GAGTTTGTCAAATATAATTTATACAGTAATCCTTGAACTATTTATTTTATGTTTAAAAAGACATATATATTCTTGAATAATCAACATATTTATTTAGATAACTTAAATGTTAAATAAATATGTTGGTTAATTGGAGTAATGCTAATTAATGCAAGGGTTAGATTGGCATTGTAATTTGTTAATGTTAATGTATGGTTATTCAACGAGATTTGGATAGGGTTTATGACTAATTAGAAGAGACTAATTACAAAAAGATATAAGCCCTATAAGAGTATAAAGTGATTTATGGAAAGGTTAGAGAGTTAAATAAGAAAGCCAATTAGATTAATTGGCGAGTACACCAGTGCTAACATAGCTAGAAAGATAAGAGAGACAATAAGATACCTACTAAGACACAGAGCTTAGATGCTTTAACCCCGACCTAAGCCACTTTCCTAAATAGAGTAATGTTTGTTTATATAAAAGTAAAACAAAAAACTTACGCCTAACCCTATCATTGCAAGTATAAGTTTGAGCAAATGTGGAATGCCTTAAACTCTTCCCTGATAGGAATTTGGTTTGGTGCAGATTTAGTTATTCAATATGGTTAGGACTAGGGGAAATCGAGGTCGAGGGGCATCGTCGCAAGGTCCACTGACATTAGCATTGCCACCGCCATCGCCTGAATTAGCGCTCATTTTGCGCTCTTTGGAGCCTATTAATGAGACATTAAAGGGACACCAGTCAACAGATGTCAAAGTGGAACCCACACCATATGGAGTGGGTAACCCTAAAGAGTCAAGGAACTCAGAGGGAGGGCCTCCACCAGGGGACGTCACAAGAGAACTAGAGAAGATCATTTATTCCCAAAGTTTGTTGGGGGTCGTGCAAGTGAATGTGCAAAGGCATGGTTGGAAGGAATGACGCGATGTTTCTCCTTAAGAGACTATGCTTCCACATCTAAGGTGAAGATAAAGATCTTTTAGTTGAGGGATAGTGCTTTGAACTGGTGGGGTAACCTGGAGAGGTAGTTGCACCTTATCCGAGACACCATCTCATGGGAGCTTTTTGAGGAAAGGTTCCAAACAAAATATTTTCTTGCGTACTACAAGGAACAACAGGTAGGAGTATTTCATGCTCTAGTTCAGGGGAACGTGATCATGGAAGAATACAAGATTAGGTTAATAGAGTTAGTAAAATATGTCTCGTACATGGATATCGATCAACGACACGCATAAAGTTTTGTGTACGGGTTAAACCCTAAGATAAGGGCCATGGTACGGATGTGGAAACCACTATCAATAGTTGAAGCAGTTGAAAATGCTTGTTACACAGATGAGCATATGAGTTTAAACAAAGGTATGAGATCAACCATTCCACAACATCCTAGATTCGTGGGGAAGGCCCCTAGGACCTTCTCTAGGGGAGGAAGCTCTAGGCCACCTCCTTATGGCAATAGGGTCGCACCTAGAGTAGTTACAACATGTACTTCAATGGAAACCAATGCAACATCCCACTCATCGCCAACCACGACACAAACAAGTCCACAACCTTCTCAAGGTACAATTACTAAGGGCAGGGGTTCTAGGGGAAGAAACTCATTGCACAGACCGTCACAGGGCAATGTGTAGGTTCCATCTCGTGTTACTTGTTGAGGGTGTGGAGGACCCCATTACCAGTGTGACTGTCCAGAGTCAAAATCAGGCTTTGTGCATAGAGAAGGAAAGGACCTGATGGGAAGAGCGAGTAATAGTCACCAGATTTATGCAGCGGTTGATAATCGCCACGCAGAACATCAATCCACGGTGGTGGAATTGGCATGTACGTTAAATCATGTCAATGTTAAGATTTTATTTGATTATGGTGCTACAAATAGTTTCATTTCACACTGTGTATTAGAAAAGTGGGTTGGAAGCCTACAAGCATGATGACTTTAAACAAGTCGAGATGGCTTCAGGGGAAAAACAAAACAAGTGGTAGGACCTAACATTGATAATTGCTTAGTAGACCTGGGAGTGTGTACTACCAGGTTGAAGGTGTACATCATTTCTCTAGGGATGTATGACCTCATCATTGGAATAGACTAGTTAGAAGCCCATCGAGCTATCGTAGATTGTTTCACGAAAATGGTGTTTTGTGTTGACGATGAAAGAAGGTCAGTAAAGATCCATGGTGTATGGAGGAAGGTGTTTCTACACTTTATCTTGACCATGAAGGTTAGACATTGCATGAGACAAGGAGGTTAGACTAGTTAGAAGCCCATCGAGCTATCGTAGATTGTTTCACGAAAATGGTGTTTTGTGTTGACGATGAAAGATGGTCAGTAAAGATCCATGGTGTATGGAGGAAGGTGTTTCTACACTTTATCTTGACCATGAAGGTTAGACATTGCATGAGACAAGGTTATCAATTATATGTAGTGGAAGTAGTCAATAAAGGGAAATGACTCTCCATGGATGGATCGGTATCCAATATTATCCGATTTTTTCCAAAAGAGTTGCAAAGGTTACCTAGTGAGAGAGAGCTTGATTTTACCATTGAGCTAAAACCTAGAACAACACCATGCAAATGCACTTGAAAGAACTACTTGAGGGTGCCAAAACATTATTATAGATTTCAGCCAATAATGAAATCTATAATAATGCATGAATCGTGAACATACATCATGTAGGCACCTCACAATGGCCAACCTTACTTAAAACTTTACCATTTACACATTGCTGGTACAATGCATGCAAACATCCAAAAGAGTCGTCCGTACATAAAGATAAACGAGTTCACTTTATCAATAATAATGGGTGAATGCATAATCAAATCAATGATAATGCATGCATCACGCGCAGAAATCGTCGATGCACAAAACAAATAATACACAGAGGGCCGTGAGTTTCGATAAAATCAAGTCAAATTTTAGTGACGGCTTAAGACATAGAAATATTTTTGGTGCGTTAGTGTGTCAGTTGACAACTACCAACCCTACTTTACCATTTATATCCGGTTATCAACGGAAAGGCTCCGCCGTACGTGATAATGATGTCAAAGGCGCTCATAACACATATATAGTAAATCAATAACAAACCATTATTGCACGCATCTGAGAGTAGACATAATGCACATACAGAAGGAATAAAGCTGAGGTTGATTGTCATTTTAATCAAATCAAATCAATGGCTCTACTGCTGGTGAGGGATGGAATTTGACGAGGGATGGAATTTGACGGGCAAATTGCCGGTCACGGACCAATTTGCTCGTCAAATATGATTCAAAGTTTTGTGCAACCGTCAACTTTCTTCCTTCGAATCACGGGCATTGTAGTGGTTTAGACCGTCAAATTCGACTGCCTTTTCAAATTTGAAATTCCAACCCTGCTGCTGGCTAATGAAATTTGTATGGGCTGATAATCGGAGGGATTCAACCAGATAATTTTAAAATCAATGTCGTCCTATGCTCTCTTACGTAAGCACAGCCTAGTTTCTTGTTTTCAGCTGTACAGTGCAACAGACGACTTTTTATCCCACATTGGTAAAAGATTTACTGTTTCTCCAACATTGCATATGTACGAAATGCATTTAAAGAAATTTCAATTGCCAATTTCATGGAAATATATGATATTCAGCAGATTACAATGGAATTTTAGGGATCAAATGTCAGTTGTATCAAAGATAACGTAAAATTTACTCGGAAATATGATTAGCATAGATTTATCATAATAATAATTTGGGATATAATAAGTTTTGAAATCTAGAAGGAAAAGGATGAATTTTTTTATGTTTAAAATATTTTTAAATGACCTTTTTTGGTGGGGAAAACTATGAATAAAAATTTGGGTATACTTCTCATTTTATTAATAATAATATTTAAGGTAAACCCTAAAATATTCGAATCCAGCAACAATCAACAAATTATTATCTCAACATGTCATTATTAATTTGTTATAAGAAAATTATAATTTTATTTATGTAATTAATTTGTTATAAAATGATTTTAAATTTATTTTTTATTTTTTATTGTTATGATTTTTTTTATTTTAATAAAAAATATTTTTTCATTTTAATTTATTCATTATATATATATATATATATATATATATATATATATATATATAAATAACACGTCTCATTGAATTATAAATACACCTTCTTAATGCGTAACCAAAGTTTGATTTAAAATTATGAAGACAATCAACAACATTATCCATGTTTGGCTTGTTTATAGTGAGATTCATGTCATATTATTTATACTCAGTTATGTAAGGCCTTATGTGACACCCACCGAGCATGCACACTCCTTGAGAAAATATAGGGACAAAACAGATGAAGAGCATAAGGGGGAGGAAAACGGTTGGGAAATAACTTGTATTATGGGCGTGGGCAGGAGCACCTTGGGGCACGATGGTGACATGGGATCCCAATGGGGCGCACACCCTTCTTCCGTTGTGATGGATGACAGAGACTTGGGTTGTGTTTGGGAAAGGGAAGGGCAACTTGGGAGCACAACCAAGGAGTGGACCTGCCCGCCCTTGGCAGCATGGGCGCCTCGAAGAGGTTGGACGACCCTATCAACACACCCAAGAAGCTTCATGATGACTAGCATAAGGAAGAGTGGAAAGCAAGGGGCGTGTGCCCAAGGATGGGGTGCACTAGTCCAAGAGATGAGATGGTTGATGGGCAGACGAGCTCATTTGGATATACTAGGTCCACAGAGGGGCACACCAGTTTGATTGAGTGTGATGATTTGTGAAGGGGCACAACACACCTCAAAGACATGATGTTTCACACAAGTGACCCTTAGAGTTGCTATAAGCGCACAAGGGTGCACAACCAAAGAAATAAGAAGAAAGTGAAGGAAAGAGACATAGAGGTCTAAGGTTGGGCGCACAAGTGGGGTGCACCTCAGGCTGAGGCAAGGAGGAGAATCAAGGAAAGTCTTTGTGTGACAGAATAACAAGTCTTGACAAGGTTGATGTATGGGGCATAGTCGTGAGACTCTGCCCATTGCTCTACCCATCTATGTAAATGGGACAGTAGCACCCTCTTTGTAAAGCTTTGTTTCTATTTCAAAATATAATAAGCAAAACTGGGTATTAGGCAGTGTTGCTTCCTCCCACACTATATCTGTGTGTTTTTCAATACAATAAATGAACCTAGGTATTAGTCATTGTTGGTGCATCCCACACTATATATGGGCCTCTTGTGTTTTGCATGTTTTATGTTGCATGCGAGAATGACCAAGTCTTAAAGAATGTTAACAAATTTCTAAGTATACAATTGAGTTGCATAGAGTAAGAATGTGACTTGTCTGTAGCCTAGAACATAGTATGGGTATTCTCTAGGTGAAGAGGCATAGTCCGAGTGAAGTATCCTTGGTTGAGCCAAGCTGCCAAGTGAGAATCATCACAGTGTCACACGCCCATGAGATGCCAATGTTGGATTTTGGCATGACTCTCAAGGGCATGACATATGGTATTAGAGAAGTTTTCTAATGAATATTTTTGTAGAGACACAACACACAGTATGATAGGATTCATATAGTCAGGAAGTGAGGTGACCCACGGTATTGTGACTCCTTGGACAGAGGCAGATGAAGTCGTACAATGGAAGCAAATTGCACATGATTCAAGGTAGGTTAAGTTAGGTGTCCCACCACTACGTGAGGAAGAAGAGTCTTGGTTTGGGCAGCAAACCAAGATCTATAGGGACCTGCAACGAAGCACCTTGGAACCAAGTGGTGGACCAAGGGGTGCTTCCACATAGTCGACATAAGACGAGCACAACGCAAGTATGTTTTATTGTGATTTTGTTTGTCTTTTTCACTTAACAAAGAAAGAGTTTCAAGGCTCGATTTACAACAACCTGTGAAGGATTGGTGCGTTGGGTGCCTTGTGTGGAAAGCTTGGCAGCCAAGACCATCAGTTGTGTTTTTTGGATCTGGTTATCAATCGAAGAATAGTGTAAGCTCTGGTTGACTTAGGTGCCTCACACAACTTTATGAAGACTGAGGTAGAAAAGGAGTTGGGAATTAGAGTCTCCTCATGTGAAGTTCTGCTCAAGGTAGTAAACTCTAAGGAAAAGGTAGAAGGTGGTGTTGTCTCCTCAGTTCACATTTGAATTGATAAGTGGGAAGTTTGGGTTAACTTCACGGTGATTCCTATGGATGAATATGAGGTGATTCTTGGGAAGGAATTCTTGAGGACACATTCGGTCCTCATGCCATGCATGGAAAAGATGGTTATACTTGGTGAACAAAAGGCTTGGGTTATGTGCGCAACCACAAGGAAGTCTGGTGGAAAGGTGAAGTTTGTGTCTGCACTGAGTATCAAGAGAGAAGAAAGGCAGAATGGATCACAAATTTATGCAACAATTGTTTGGGAAGTTCAAGAGGATGGAGTGGGGACACCTATTCCACCTAATCTCACTAACGTGTTGGGTGATTTTGCGGATAGAATCTTAGATGAGTTACCGAAATTTCTCCCAGCATGATGCATTGTCGACCACCATATAGAGATAGATCTCATGCTATAACCATCGACAAGAGCTCCTTATCGATTGTCCAGACATGAGTTGTAAGAGTTGAACTGACAATTGACAAAATTTATTGATTTTGGCTTCATTTGTCCATCCAGGTTCCTGCATGGCGCCCTAAGTCTCTTCGAGAAGAAGAAAGACACTTCATAGCTCAGGATGTGTTTGGATTACTAAAAAAACAAAATGTGAGGAACTGATACACGTTGCCTTTAGTTGTTAATTTCTTTGAAAAGTTGGCCAAGAAAAAGGTATTTTCAGATCTTAACTTGCCACACAGGTATTATCAGGTGCAAATTGTAGATGGAGATGAGGCAGAGACAACCATGGTGACGAGGTATGGGATCTATGAGTTCCTAATGATTCCTTTTGGCTTGTGTAATGCCCCTGCAAGCTTTTGCGCATTAATGAAGGATGTGTCGTGGTTGTTTTTAGAAAAGTTCGATGTGGTCTATTTGGATGACATTGTAGCATACAACAAAAGTATGGAGGAGCACAATAAACATTTGGCACATGTATTTGTGGCACAGTAACAAAAGCAATTTTTCTTGAAAAAGTCCAGTGAGTTTCTGGGCAGACTGAGATACCAATCTTAGGACATTGGATTGAGCAAGGATGCATTAGCATGGACCCTATGAAGGTCAAGAAAATCAAAGATTGGAAATATCCATGCACAATTCATGACATGAAAGTCTTCCTTGGACTAGTTATCCAACTACTATCGCAAGTTCGTAGAGGGCTAGGCCAATATTGTTGCATCATTGAATGACTTCTTGAGAAAGGAGAAAGCATGGAACTGTATAGAGAGGAGAAGGTATGTGTTTGGAGAGATGAAATGAAAAATTTGCATCGCTCTCATGTTGAATATTCCATACTTTGAGAAATCATTTGATGTTCAGACTAATTCATCATACTTTTCCATTGTTGTGGTTTTAATGCAGGATGGACATACAATTTCCTTTGAGAGCATAAATCTTCAAGGTCGCAAATGGAGATACCTCGTTCATGAGAAGGAGATGACTGCAGTAGTACATTTTTTGCATAATTGGAGACATTTTTTGTTGGGAAAGATGTTTGCCTTGAAGACAAACAACGTTGTGACAACTTACTTCTCGATGCAACTGAATTTGCCACCCAACCAGGAAAGGTGCCAAGACTTCCTCATTGATTTTGACATGACCATTGAGTACAGGTTAGGAAGGATAAGAGTTGTTGCAAATGATTTGGGAAAAAATAAACAACATGTTGTCCTAGAGGAGAAGGACCAGTTTCCTACATCAGGGAAAAATCACATTCATGTCTTGGAAAAATTGCATGAAAATATCAAATAAGCGATAGAGCATGATCACACAACGAAGAAGATCATGAAACAGGTGAAGGATGGAAAGAATTGGAATTTTTGGCTTCACGATGGACTGTTGTACTTTAGAGAGTGAATCTATGTCCCTAAGTCGTCCAATATTAGGAGGGAACTTATGAAGGAATGTCACGACTCACCTTAAGCTTGCCACCCAGGACAACAAAGAAAAATGACATTTGTTGTAACAAGGATACTTTTGGAGCAAATCAAGCAGGATGTGGAGGAGTACATTTTCACGTCCCTTATATGTTACTAGGATAAGACAAGAGCATGACCGTTGAAACATTTATCAATTTTGGAGAGACCATGGATGAGTGTCTCGATGGAATTCATCACACAACTTCCAATGGTACAAGGATACACTCGATTTTTGGTAGCGGTGGATCATTTCTCCAAGTATGTTTTCTTTGTTGCAATGAAGATACCTTGTAGTGTGAAGAAGTTGTAAAGTTGTTTTTCAAGCACATAGTAAAGTATTGGGGACTTCCTATGAACATCATGTGAGATAGGGATGCAAGGTTCACGAGTAAGTTTTGGATAACATTTTTCAAGCTCATGGGGACAAAGTTGTTGAATATTTCATCCTACCATCCCCCAAAAATGGGAAAACTAAATGAGTCAATGCAATTATGGAGGACTACTTGGCGCACTTTGTACTGGCATATCATATGAATTGGTCGGACTTGTTGGATTCCACCCAGTTCAACTACAACTTGAAGAAGAGTTCAATGACGGGACATGGTCCATTCGAGTTAATGAACGAACAACAATCCACAACTCTTCATTTTGTGACATAGGGTTGTTATGGGACAAATCCAGTAGAAGTGGGTTTTGTGAAGAGTTGGCAGGATCTGTTGGAGATAGATCACACACACTTGATTAACACAACATATAGAATCAAGCAGTGGGAAGATCACAATAATTTCAATGAAAAATTCCAAGTAGGAGAGTTGGTATTACTCAAGCTGACTAGAGATTAGTTTCCACCACCTTGAGGGATGGCTCCATCTCTCATGTAGAGGTATGAGGGACCATTCAAAGTTCTTGATAAGATTGGAAATGACACCTACATATTGGAATTGTCATTCCACATACAAAATATTCACCCTATATTCCACGTTATCTAATTGAAGTCATGCCAAAGAGACCTGGATAACCCAAGTCAAGTTGATCCATCCAGAGCACTGACCATCATTGTAGATAAGACATAGTTGGAGGTAGAGATTATTTTTGCGCATTGCATATTATAATGGGGAAGAGGTTGAGTGCATGAGTACTTCTTCCATTGGAGATAAAAACCCTAGGAAGAGGAAAATTGGGAGATATATGAGTCCTTATGAAAATATTAGGACACGATTCAGGAGTTTGAGAAAGGTCGCTATGGATTGCAAGGGGTATGAAAGTTTTTGGGATGAAAACAAGTTTAGTGGGGGGGGATGTAAGGCCTTCTGTGAGACCCATGAAGTGTACACTCCTTGTGCATATTCAATGATGAAACACACAAAGAGAATAAGGGGGAAGAAAATGGTTTGGAAAGAACCTGTATTATGGGTGTGGGCAGGAGCACCTTGGGGAACGATGGTTATGTGTGAGACCAAGGGGACACACACTCTTCATCCCTTGTGATGAACGATGGAGACTTTGTTTTCATTTATGAAATGTCGATGCAACTTCAAAGAACACCCAGGAATTGGACTCATCTATCCTTGGAAACATGGGCACACCGGAGAGGTTGGATGATGCCAACGACATACCCACAGAGAGTCATGAAGATGAGCATAATGAAGAGCACAAGGAAAGTGGATTGTACCCAAGGATGGGGCACAATGGTCCAAGGGATGCGATGGTTGATGGGAGGATGAGCTCGTTCAGGCACACTAGGGGTGCGATAAACCCAAATGAAATGACATTTTGCACAAGTGACCCTTGGAGTCCCTATAATATCAAAAGGGTGAAACACCAAAGAAACAAGATGAAATTGAAAGAAAGATACATAGAGGTTTGAGGCTCGATGCACAAGTGGGGCATACCTCAGGCTAAGGAAAGGAGGAGTAATAGGGGAAAGTCTTGGTGTGACAGAACCACAAATCTGGACAGTTCTGATGCATGGGGCAGAGTCATGAGATTCTTCCCATCTATGTAACTAGGAAATAATGTGAGTAAATGAAAGAGACTTCCACACTAATCCTAGCTGAAGAGAGGAAGAATTTAATCAATAATGCAAGTGACACAAGCAATCACATAGTACACCAATATTTTACCCTAGCAACCCTTAACTCGAAAAACCAACATTCCTTTGAACATTATTCTTTCTTGTTGTCTTAATCAATCAGAATAAAAGGTTACATGTCTAACCTTGGTATACACCTAAGACACAATCAACATCATATCCTCTTGCGTAGGCAAGAACAACCCTGTAGCCAATTCATCTTACATATACATGACCAACAACCTATGCTTTACACATGAACAACATATTTTCATTAGCCTTTATGACCTTACAAAATGACTTTTTATAAGATTTACTACAAGAAAAACCCTAAATGTTCGCACCCAAAAACATTTATGGATCCATGCATATCATTGGCTACAAATCCAGCAAATCTCGGGATTCTGCTACAATCAAATCCAAGTTGGTTTTACCAGTTGACTACAATTCGTCCTCTAGTCGTTTGTCTCACACTCGTAATTCAACCTCTTTTCAGTTGAATTTTCGTCGATATCTTCGAATTCAACTTTACTTGTTTGAGTCCCTTGACTTGTTGTTGATACACCTCGACTTGGACCTATCACTTGATTCAACTCAACTTTCAACTATCAATCGATTCACCTCAACTAGAATTTCACTTCAAAGAATATAACAACACAACATTCTCACACTTGTTGTATTCTTTTATGAAACATGAGATTCCTGAACTTTCGTTCATAGACCCAGGGAAACAATGCAAATTTCCTCTCTGCACCAAGATTATTTCACAACACTCACAGATTTGTTCAAGGAGTCTGCTATCTTTCTTGACATGTCTACATTCTCCAGTAGCACCTTGTTACTCTCAACCATGTCCCTTACGAAATGGTATTGTACATCAATGTGCTTAGTCTTTGAATGATAAGCATGGTTCTTTGCTAGAAATATTGCTCTTTGACTATCACAACTTACCTTCATAGATCTCTTCTCAAACTTGATTCTTGAACAAAACCTTTGAATCCATATCACTTCTTGGCTTCCATGAGTGTTTTCCATGTATTCAACTTCTATTGTTGACAAGCCTACAACTTCCTGTCACTTACTCGTCCAACTTATTGCTCCACTAAACATCTTGAAGACATATCTTTTGATTGACCTCCGTCGATCCAAATATCCAGCCCAGTCATCATCGAAAAATCCATGTACATCTAATTTACCACTGTCACCTCTAGGTTTTCCTTTGTAGCATATAGCATAGTCCCTCGTTCCACACAAATACCTGATTACTCTATTGACAATTTTCCAGTAATCCTTTCCAGGTGTCGACATGTACCTTCTCCACACTCCCACTGCATGGGCAATGTCTTTTCGAGTGAATACCATCGCATACATTAGACTACCAAAAAAACTTGCATAGGGAACACATGCCATGTCGTTTATATCTTCCTATTCCTTTTGACAATGTTCAACATTGAGTCTTGCTCCCACTGGGATTGACATCTTCATTGGTTTGCAATCCGATATGTTGAACTATTTCATAATTGTTTCAATATACTTCGTCTAATTCAAACAAATATTTATTGCAGCTCGATCTCTCTTAATCTCCATTCCCATAATGAAGTTAGATGCACCGAGATCCTTCATGTCGAAGTTTGAGAATAGCTACTTATTCACCTCCTTTATTGTGTCCATGTTATTTCCAATCAGCAACATGTCATCGACATACAAAGCTACATATATGAAACACCCATCTTCTTCCTTGGAATATATGAAGTGATCAACTTTGTTTCTCACAAATCCCAAACTAATGATGTATGTGTCAAACTTCGGGTACCACATCCTTGGTGATTGCTTTAGACCATAAAGGGACCTTTTGAGTTTGCACAACAACTCTTGCTTGCCATTTACTACAAATCCTTCAAGTTGTTTCATGTATATTTCTTCTTCCAGGTCCCCATGTAGGAACACTGTCTTCACATCCATCTAATCTATCTCCAGATTGAATGTTGCAGCCAGAGACATTAGTACTCTAATGGAAGTTATTTTTTCAACAGGGGAAAAAATATCACCAAATTCGACTCCCTCGAATTGGGAATATCCTTTCTCTACCAATGGAGCTTTGAACTTATCAACTTGTCCAACAACATTCATCTTCTTCTTGAACAACCACTTGCTACTGATGGGATTTATTCCACTAGGTAATTTGAATAAATCCCATGTATCATTCTTGTAAAAGGATTCCATCTCTTTGACCATGGCGTTCTTCAAGAGTTTACCCTCTATCGAGTTGACTGCCTCACCGACTGACTTGGGCTCCTCGTCGATGGCAGTTAACACGAATATAGAATGAAAGTTGGGAGGACTATATCTTTCTATGGGTTTTATTTCTCTTTATGACCTCCTTATCACTAGAGTCAATTGGTCCACCTCTTCCTCATATTTAGTTGACTCATCTGAATCATCTTCTTTGTTCCTCAGTTCAAACCGTACTGTATTAGGATTATTCTCAATCTCAACAACTTCCTCAGGTTCAAAATTACCTCTGACTTCTTTGAATACCACATCTCGACTATACATTATTTTCCTTGATGTAGGATCCAAGAGATTATATCCTTTCATTCCTTCTTTATATCCAATGAAAATACATCATCTTCTTTGTTCCTCAGTTCAAACTGTATCATATTAGGATTATTCTCGGTCTCAACAACTTCCTCAGGTTCAAAATTACCTCTGACTTCTTTGAATGCCACATCTCGACTATACATTGTTTTCCTTGATGCATGATCCAAGAGATTATATCCTTTCATTCCTTCTTTATATCCAATGAAAATACATTTGACTTCCATCTTGTCCAACTTGCTCCTCTTTTCCTTGGAAACATGCACAAATGCATCACAACCAAATACTTTGAGATGTTCTACCGAAGGCTTCTTACTGGACCATACCTCATGTGGAGTCCTGTCGACTAGTGCCGACAAAGGAAAAATATTCACCATATATCTCACAGTATCAATTGCCTTCGCCCAGAACTCTTGTGCGAGCCCAACACCACTGAGAATACTCCTTGCCTTATCCATCAATGTTATGTTCATTCTCTTGGTAAATCCATTTTGTTTTGGGGTATATGGTGTGGTATTTTTGTGTGATTTGCCACAGTGTTTACAGAACTGATCAAATTCCTTTCTATAGAATTCACCACCATTGTCATTTCTTATCACATTAATCCTCTTCTCTGTCTAGTTTTCCACAAGAGATTTAAACTACTTAAATATCTTGAAAACCTATGATTTCTTCCTTAGGAAATATATCCATGTCTTCCTCGAAAAATCATTTATGAAGGAGACATAATACAGGGATCCATCAAGTGAAGGCACTTTAACCAAGCCAAACATATCACTATGCACCAGTTCTTGAATCCCATTTTCCCTTGTCGTTCTAGATGGGAAACTCACCCGACTTTGTTTTCCATATATGTAATGTTCACAAAATTCGACTTCTAAACCACATTCAAGAAAACCTTTTACCATACCTCTACTTTGCATAGCTCGAATTCCTTTTTCTCCAATGTGTCCCATCCTCTCGTGCCATAGCCTGGTCGGGTCCACTTCATCATGTCTTGTCGAGTCGATTTGAAACAACTTAGCTTGAGTCAAGTCAAGTTGTGTCAGCATTGAGTCGAGTTGATTTGTAGTCGATTTGAGTCATTTTCAGGAGAAATGATGTTGGTTCATCCATTCGAGTCGAAATTCCCTAACAGCTTGTACAGGGTATCAATCTGAACTCCCTTCATTAAGACCATCACACGTCTGACCATATTGGACAAATACTTTTGAAACATAGTATGAACACCTTCATCATTCATCCTAATGGCATATATCAGGTTTCTTGCCAAACCCAGAATGTGAATCACACCTGAAAGGGTTATTTCCTCCCATCTTGTAGTGTCAGTTAGACTCTTCCTCGTCCACCAAATCTGGTTTTCGAGTCATCCCCCAAGAACACATCACCCTCATCATATCTTTCATATTCACATAACCATTCTTTATGTGGTTTCATATGATATGATTCTCCTGATTCAATCAACCAAACGTCTTGATCCGACTGTACACTGGTCGACACTAAGTACACATCACCTCCTTTATCAGAGATTGTCTTTCTCTCAGTCGACTTCTTCTCGTCGTATCCAACACTACGTTATGTTTCCATAGAATTACAATCCTTTTTATAATTCCCAAATTTATCGCATTTCCAACACCTTCGCGTCGAACGAGTCAGGGATTTAGATCTACCCTTCAACTTCAACTTTGTACTAGAGAATATGCCTTTATTTCTATCTATTGGTCGGCCTCTCACTACCAAAGAATCTTTGGTCGATCCTTCCATGTTATTTCTTCTCATTTCTTCCAGCAAAAGAGAAGTAACCACGTCCTCTAGCGCTAGTGTGGTTGTATTACTCCTAATAGCCATGATTAATTTATCTCAGGAGTCTAAAAAAGAACATAATAGGATGATACACTTCTCCTCATTACTGATATTAATATCCACATATGATAAATGGGTTAACATAGTATTAAACACATTTAAATGCTCAGCCACTGAACTTCCATCACTCATTCTCAAAAGATACCATTTCTTTATGAGAAATAACTTATTTACCATAGTTTTCGATTGGTATAAGCTTCCCATCGTGTCCCATAGTTTATTGGCTGAATCTTCACTCGAGACACTAAAAAGCACTCGAGACAAGGTTGAATCAAACTTCTTGTTCTTATTTCGAGTTTCTCCCACTCTTTTGTTGACATGCTTGTTAGATGGGTACCTGAATACACCATTATCCATTGTTCTCGATCTACAAGAAGATCTTCCATTTTAAGCTTCCAAAGCTCAAAATTCTGGCCATTGAATTTTTCTATCTCTATTATGGAATTGCTTGCCATTCTTTACCACGATCTTTAACATAATATATGACTTACAACACTTATTGTACCTAGAGTTTAGTTCTCAGATTCAAGATTTGCAAATCAAGATCTGGTATACTCGCCAAAGCATAACACCACTCTGATAACTCACTTGTCAAGGAATACCTAAGATTTGATACCACACGTTAGGAAATGAAAGACAGTTACACACTAATCCTAGCAGAAGATAGGAAGAATTTAATCAAGAATACAATTGACACAAGAAATCACACAGTACACCGAGATTTTATCCTAGAAACCCTTAACGGGAAGAACCAACATTCCTTTGAGTGTTCTTCTCTCTTGTTGTCTTATTCATTAAGAATAAAAGGTTACATGTCTAAACTTGGTCCACACCTAAGACACAATCAACATCATACCCTCTTGCGCAGGAAAGAACAACCCTGTAGCTAATTAGTCTTACATATATGATGCAAGAGCATCTCCCACATCAAGCGATCCAGCGCAGAAGGTGAAAGACAGTTGGACAGCGTCCAACACAAATTTTGAAAACACCTTGGAAGTTGTTGCGCGATCTTAAATGTAGTCATTTAAGAAAAGGCGCACTTGTAAATGAAAATGGACCTTGAGCCTTTAGCTCTTGTCCTTAGTAGGTAGACAATATTTAAGATAGTTGATGCAAGTAGATAGAATTTAATTCTATATTAGACAGTTGTAGAGCACAAGGGGGAAACAGGATATAGACACCCTCATTTTGCATTGTATCATTAAAATGGATACAACATTGTTGAAGAGAGCAAGAGCATACTGAGAGTTGTGTGATAACACCCATGTACATACATTTGGATTAATAGAAAGAGTTTGATTCAAATTCATGGTTTGTGTTGTTCTCTGTGTATTGATGTTGATATGCTCATGAATGTTTGCTTCCAATTATACATTTTCTTTTATATGTTGTGTATATGATTTCATGTTTGAATTGAAGTCTGAGAGGAAGAAGGAATGAGTTTCAATTGTTTCTCTATTTGAGCCCAATAATTCCTGCAAGGAGTGCAGTTGAGGTGTACGCAAGGAGTGCGTTGACAGAGGCTTTAGATAGAGATAACTTTTGTTCTCATTCGTCACAAAGGTGCAGTTGGGCACAAGAGCCATGCAAGGAGTGCGCAGGCCAGGTAAAAGTCTCAGGGTTGCGAACCTGAGTGAAGCATCGAAGGACTGCTACTGCAGGGGTGTGCAGAGTCGAAGGACTTCAACACTTAGATGTCGTTGAAGGTTTGCAGCAAGGGGTGCGTGCAAGAGTTTTTTTTTCTGAAGGACTTGAAGGTCGTGGGAAAAGATCAGGAAGGATAAGGCCTTCGAATCTGTTGAAGGGAAGCGCAGGGAAGTTGCGACTGGAATTCTGAAGGAGGCATTGTAAGTTTACACTGCAGGTGGACGCGTTCTATGGAAGAACACTTCGAAATTTTGCATATTTCTCAAAGGAGGAACAGACGGTCGGTATTCTCCGAGGAGGATTCGCGACATCCCGTGAGTCGCCAGATCTCACAGAGGAGCAGGGAAGATACAATGAAGGTATCGAGAGGTTAAAAGCTCAGGAGGGGCAGAATCATTGATCCGAGCCACACGGGTCATTGGATCTATACGTATATCGTGTATCGGGGTTTCGTGGGTGGAAGTCTCATGCACATAGCATCAGGAATCACGATATTGCGATACGCGATATTCCGACGGCTACTAGAACAGTGTGGGGCCACAAGGGTCAGAGTGGTGGACTGGTGGCATGAGTTATCGGGTCTTCGTAACGGGAAGTTCCGAAACATTGACGTTAGGATTCACAATATTGCGAACCCCGAATCACCGATGAGGTGAAGCTTTGAATAGTCAACTCGCGAGCACATCGGAGTTTCAGCGTATCGAGCATCGAGAGTCAGGGATACGAGTGGTCCGACATCGCGAGTGGCGAAATCGCGATAGAGAAAACCTCGATAGGAGAAGGTCAGCATTGACTGGTTGTCGGGTCTCGGGGATTCGAGAGGCCTGTACTCGACCATTGACCTCGCGATAGTGCAAAGTTCGATCTCCCGAGTAGAAGAAGGGGATCGTGTGAGAGTTTTCTGTGGGTGTAGACTTCCAGATAGGGAAATAGAAGGACCGGTTAGTGTTCTTCGGGCCGAGAAGGAAGAAAAGATCCTGAGCTGACGTAGACCTTTCGACCTGTGGGTTGTGAGGAAGGGCGTTGGCACCAAGTGGTATCGGAGACTGATTCTTGTCTGTATATTTCAGGTGAGGGAGGCATAAGAGGTAAGGAGCACTCTGATACATAGCACCAAGTGGTATCAGAGCCTGATTCTTGTCTATATATTTCAGGCGAGGGAGGCATAAGAGGTAAGGAGCACTTTGATACACATCACCAAGTGGTATCAGAGTGCAAAAAGGTTCTTTGCTTTCTGTAGCAGAGGAAGAGAATAAATCACCATGCCGCCAAGGAGAGATAGACAGTCACCTGATCCAGAGGATAGGGAGATGTCGAGGAGAAGAGGCAGGCAGATGGCAGATCCAATTATGGAGAGGCAAATGCGTGATGTCCGAGCAAGACTCAAAGACATGGAGATAGCGCAAAGGCGTATAGCTAGTGCTGGGGATCTTAGTGATTCCAAAAGTGAAGTTGAGGTTGAACATGAAGAGGAAGTTACGACCGAAGATGAATCAAACAAGTGTTTGATCAGAGATATTTCCAGGATGGGTGCAAGAGAAAAAATGGACATTCCAGTTTATGAGGGAAACTTGGATGCAGAGGAGCTTCTATATTGGATTAGAGCTCTAGATACAAACTTCGACTATGAAGATGTCAAGGAAGACAAGAAAGTCAAGCATGCTGTCACTAGATTGAAAGGACATGCAGCATTGTGGTGGGATGAACTACAAGATGACAGACACTGCAAGGGTAAGCAGAAGATCAAGAGCTGGGATAGCATGATCACAAAGATGAAAGAGAAATTCATCCCGAGAGACTATCAAATTACTCTGTTCAGGAGGATGCAGAACCTGAGACAGAAGCTGATGACAATAAAAGAATACACTGAGGAATTCTATAAACTGAACATCAGAGAAGGTCATTGAGAGAGAGATGATGAGAAAGTAGCCAGGTATATGAATGGCCTGAGATATGATATCCAGGATGAGATGAGCATGGTAACCATCCGGACGGTGGAAGATTCTTATCAGATGTCTTTGAAAGCGGAGGAGAAGATGAGCTAAAAGCAGAGTCAGAGGGGCCGAGGCAGAAGTCATCCCAGAGGCAAATCAGTTGCCTAGGACAAGTATCAGAAGCCCAAGGAAGACTGGAAGAAACCATAGACTTGGACAGAGAGAGGGGGAAGTTCACAGCGTGGGAAATATGTTGAGCATAGAGGATAGCATAATGAGCAGAGAGGAGATTATGCTGACAATAATACATTTCCTCATACTAGAGGTAGAGGAAGAGGAAGAGGTGGAGTAATACACGCTTCACATGTGGGAAAAATGGGCACAAGTCTTATGAGTGTCCAGAGAAAAAGAAGGACATTGGAGAAGCTCACATCACCGAGGCATAGAGGCGGGATGTTGAGGCAGAAGATGCTGAAGGTAGAAGATCGTTGATGATGCGAAAAGTCTTTTTGACACCCGAGAAGGAGGTGGAGAGTTCAGTCCAAAGGACCAGACTTTTTAGGACTTCTTGCAAGACCAAGGACAGGGTATGCAAGGTAGTTGTAGATAGTGGTAGCACGGATAATCTCGTATCTACAGAGATGGTAGAGAAGCTGGAGTTGGAGACGACTGATCATCCAAGCCCATACAGAGTTTCCTGGCTACAGAAAGGACACCAGGTAACTGTTACTAAACAATGCTTGGTTGAGTTTAAGATAGGTGGATATAATGATAAGATATTGTGTGATGTCATTCCTATGGATGTTTGTCATCTATTGCTGGGTAGACCATGGAAATATGACAGGAATGTGATTCATGATGGGCGAATGAGCACATACACCCTAGAGAAGAATGGGAGGACACACATGTTGCTTCCAATCAAGGATAAGGAGGTGAAGCCGGAAGTAAGCAACACAGTACTTCTCATGAGTGGGAAGGAAATTCTTACAGAGGTTAAGAATAAGGAAGATCCACAATTCTTTGTGGTCAGGAAACCGAGGATTTTTTTGACTAGCACAAGAGTGGATGATTTACCAGAAGAAATTCAGGGACTACTGGAAGAGTTCACTGATATAGTAGTGGACGAATTACCTCATTCGTTGCCACCGTTTAGGAGTGTGAGTCATCATATTGATCTCATACCAGGATCTAGTTTTCCAAACAATGTCGTGTACAGATTGATGTCGTAGGAGAATGAAGAGGTTAAAAGGAAAGTCCAGGATTTGTTGGACAAAGGGTTGGTTAGGGAAAGCCTGAGTCCATGTGATGTTCCAACAGTACTCAGTCCGAAAAAAGACGGAGGCTAGAGGATGTGTACTGACTCGAGGGTGATAAATAAGATAACCATCAGGTACAGGTTTCCATTTCCGAGGATGGATGATCTGATGGATTGCTTGAGAGGAGCAAAATATTTTTCAAAGATTGATTTGAAGAGTGGATATCATCAGATTCGCATGAGAGAAGGCGATGAGTGGAAGATAGCCTTCAAAACAAATGAAGGGTTGTACGAATGGCTTGTTATGCCGTTTGGCTTAACAAATGCGCCAAGTACCTTCATGAGGTTGATGAACGAACTCCTAAAGGATTTCATCGAAAAAAATTTCATTGTGTATTTGGATGACATGTTGATTTATAGTAAATCAGTCGCAGAACACTTGAAGCATTTGGCTATAGTGATGCAGAGGTTACAACAGGAGAAGATGTTGATAAACATGAAGAAGTCCTCATTCATGAAGACACAACTCATTTAGTTGGGATTTGTTATTTCGGCAAATGAGTTGAGAATGGATCCAGATAAGGTGGAGGTAATCAAGAATTGGCCATCACCGAAGAATATCTTTGAGGTGAGAAGTTTCCATGGATTGGCTAGTTTCTACCGAAAATTCATCAGAAATTTCAGTGAAATTAGTGCAGCAATGATGGATACAGTGAAAAAAAGACATAAATCTTTTCACTGGACTGAAGAGGCTGAAGAGAGTTTCAGATTGTTGAAACGAAAGATTACGGAACAACCAGTTTTGGTGTTGCTGGATTTCCAGAAAAAATTTCAAGTGAAATGCAATGCAAGCGGATTCACAATAGGGGCAGTCTTAAGTCAAGAAGACAGGCTGATAGCATATTTCAGTGAGAAGCTGAATGAGGCGAAGTTGAAATACTCCACTTATGACAAGGATTTTTATGCTATTATTCAGGCATTGAAGAAATGGAGGCATTACTTGATCCCGAAAGAGTTTGTATTGTACAGTGACAATCATACATTGCAGTTTGTGACTCAACAGGAGAAGTTGAATCAGAAACAT
The DNA here is from genome assembly GCA_009831015.1 of Picea engelmannii. Lineage (NCBI taxonomy): Eukaryota > Viridiplantae > Streptophyta > Pinopsida > Pinales > Pinaceae > Picea > Picea engelmannii. The sequence goes on along the minus strand of ML778438.1, from coordinate 842,380 downwards.
GTCAAATGGGTTGAGTATATGCATAATTTCACATTTTTGATTAAGCATATTTTTGGTATTGCTAACAAAGTTGATGATGCTTTGAGCAGGAAATGTTTTCTATTGCAGGAGTTTCGAGTCAAAACGTTGGGTTTTGATGATGTCAGGAACATGTACGCAGCTGATCAAGATTTCAAGGAGGCGTATGAAGCAACTGAGAATCCAGTTCTCAGAGACAGAAGCCAATGGATAGACTATATGATCCAGGAAGGATTGTTGTTCAAGGGCAATCAACTGTGTATTCTGAAATGCTCCATGAGGGAGAATCTATTGAAGGAGAAACACAATGGAGGATTGGCAGGACATTTCGGTCATGAAAAAATGTTCACGAAGCTGAATGAATCATATTTTTGGCCGGGAATGTGAGAAGACGTCAAAATATTCGTGGACAGATGCAAAATTTGCTAGCATTCCAAGGGAAGGAGACAAAATGCGGGATTCTATCAACCATTGCCCATACCAGAGAAGTCGTGGGATGTGATTGGCATAGATTTTGTATTGGGGTTGCCAAGGACACAAAGAGGATTTGACTCAATCTTTGTGGTGGTGGATAGATTTTCCAAGATGACACACTTCATTCCATGTTAGAAGACTAGTGACGCGACTCACATCGCAAACTTGTTTTTCAAAGAGGTCATTCGACTTCACGTCTTACCAAAGAGTATAGTTTCGGATCGAGACACCAAATTCATAGGTCATTTTTGGAAGACCTTATGGAAGAAGCTGGGAACTAACTTGGCATTTAGTTTGGCGTATCATCCTCAGACGGATGGACAGACAGAAGTGGTGAACAAAAGTCTGGGAGACTTACTGAGGAGCTTGGTGACAGAGAACCATAGCTAGTGGGACACTATATTACCACAGGCAGAGTTCGCGTATAATGACTCAATTAATAGGAGCACAGGGCAGAGTCCATTTCAGATTGTATATGGCAACCGAGAGGAATTTATGAGTTAAGAGATTCAGAGAAGACTGCGACTAACAATGCTAGTGTCGAAGAATTCGCAGAGGCGATGAAAGAACTTCACAGCAAGGTGAAGGAGAGACTACAGAGTTCAAGTAAGGAATATAAGCGTAGAGCCGATCAACATAGAAGACAACTTCAGTTTGAGGTTGGTGATCTGGTTCTGGCACATTTGAGGAAGGAAAGGTTCCCGAGAGGAACATATAACAAGCTAAAAATGAAGAAAATCGGGCCATGTAGGGTCTTGAAGAAAATTGGGACAAATGCTTACGAGATTGAATTACCCGATGGGATCGGAATTTCTCCGATATTCAATATCTCTGATTTGTACCCATATAGAGTTGAGGAAACAAGGACAGGAGATGAGCAGCCGGTGATCCAGTGGACGAAGCATATGCCAGTTGCAGAGAAGCCACATATGGAGTGCATACTGGACAAGAGAGTGAGTAAGAGGACCAGGAGAAAGCAATACTTTGAGTATCTAGTCAAGTGAAAGAACCATCCAGTTGAAGATGCCAGCTAGGAAAAGGAGGCAGAGATACAGAAGCATGGACAGACCATGCGGGAGCTCATGGAAAGGAGTCCATGAATTTTTCATGCGAGGGAGTATGATGCAGGAGCATCTCCCACATCAAGCGAGCCAACGCAGAAGGCGAAAGACAGTTGGACAGCATCCAACACAAATTTTGAAAACACCTTGGAAGTTGTTGCACGATCTTAAATGTAGTCATTTAAGAAAAGGCACACTTGTAAATGTAAATGGACCTTGAGCCTTTAGCTCTCGTCCTTAGTAGGTAGATGAAATTTAAGATAGTTAATGCAAGTAGATAGAATTTAATTCTAGATTAGACAGTTGTAGAGCGCAAGGGGGAAACAGGATATAGACACCCTCATTTTGCATTGTATCATTAGAATGGAAGCAACATTGTTGAAGAGAGAAAGAGCATGCTGATAGCTGTGTGATAACACCCATGTACAGACATTTGGATTAATAGAAAGAGTTTGATTCAAATTCATGGTTTGTGTTGTTCTCTGTGTATTGATGTTGATATGCTCATGAATGTTTGCTTCCAATTATACATTTGCTTTTATATGCTGTGTATATGATTTCATGTTTGAATTGAAGTCTGAGAGGAAGAAGGAATGAGTTTCAATTGTTTCTCTATTTGAGCTCGATAATTCCTGCAAGGAGTGCAGTTGAGGTGTTCGCAAGGAGTGCATTGACAGAGGGTTCAGATAGAGATAACTTTTGTTCTCATTCGTCACAAAGGTGCAGTTGGGCATAGGAGCCGTGCAAGGAGTGCGCAGGCCGGGTAAAAGTCTCAGGGTTGCGAACCTGAGTGAAGTATCGAAGGACTGCTGCTGCAGGGGTGCGCAGAGTCGAAGGACTTCAACACTTAGACGTGGTTGAAGGTTTGCCGCAAGGGGTGCGTGCAAGATTTTTTTTTTCTAAAGGACTTGAAGGTCATGGGAAAAGCTCAGGAAGGATAAGGCCTTTGAATCTGTTGAAGGGAAGCATAGGGAAGTTGTGACTAGAAGTCTGAAGGAGGCATCGTAAGTTTACGCTGCATGTGGACGAGTTNGGACGATTGGTATTCTTCGAGGAGGATTCATGACATCCCATGAGTCGTCAGATCTCACAGAGGAGTAGGGAAGATACAACGAAGGTATCAAGAGGTTAAAAGCTCAGGAGGGGAAGAACCGTCGATCCGAGCCACAAGGGCCATTGGATCTATATGTATATTGTGTATCGGGGTTTCATGGGTGGAAGTCCCATGCACATAGCATCAGGAATCGCGATATTCCAACGGCTACTAGAACAGTGTGGGGCCACAAGGGTGAGAGTGGTGGACAGGTGGCACGAGTTATTAGGTCTTCACAATGGGAAGTTTCGAAACATTGACATTAGGATTCGCGATATTACGAACCCCGAATCGCCGATGAGGTGAAGCGTTGAATAGTCAACTCGCGAGTGCATCGGAGTTTCGACGTATCGGGCATCGAGAGTCGGGGAAACGAGTGGTCCGACATCGCGAGTGGTGAAATTACGATAGAGAAAACCCTGATAGGAGAAGGTCAGCGTTGACTAGTTGTCGGGTCTCAGGGATTCGAGAGGCCTGTACTCGACCATTGACCTCGCGATAGTGAGAAGTCTGATCTATCGAGTAGAAGAAGGGGATCGCGTGAGAGTTTTTTGTGGGTGTAGAATTCCTGATAGGGAAATGGAAGGACCGGTTAGTGTTCTTCGGGCCGATGGGTTGTGAGGAAGGGTGTTGGCACCAATATACATGACCAACAACTTACGATTTACACATGCATTAGCCTTTACGAACTTACAACATACCTCTTTATAGGCTTTACTATAGGAAAAAACCTAAAGATTGGTGCCCAAAAACAATTACAGATCCATACATATCATTGGCTAAAAATCCCACAAATCCTGAGATTCTATTATAGTTGAATCCAAGTCGGGTTTACCAGACGACTACAAGTCGGCCTCCATTCAGACTCTATTTGATCGTCTCATGCATGCACTTTGAACTCTTGTTGGTTGACTTGTTGTCAATATATTCAACTTTAACCTTACCTGATCGACTCCCTTGACCTTCGACTTGCTGTCAATCTACCTCGACTTCGACCTGTCAGTCGATTGACATCAGTTTTGACCGTCAATCGATTGACCTCGACTAGACTTTCACTGCAAAGAATATAAAAACCCAACAAATAATGCCCTCTTTGTAAATATTTGTTTTTGTTTGAAAATATAATAAATGAAGTTGGGTATTATGCATCATTGGTGCTGCATGCACTATATCTGTGTCTCTTGTGTTTTGCATGTTTTATGTTGTATGCCAGAATGACTAAGTGTTAAAGAATGTTAACAAACATCTAAGTATGCAATTGAGTTTCATAGATTAAGAATGTGACTCGCCTACAACCTAGAACAGAGTGTGGGTATGCTCTAGGTGAAGAGGCATAGTCCACGTGAACTATCCTTGGTTGAGCCAAGCTGCCAAGTGAGAACTGCCACAATGTTGCACATCCATGATATGCCAAAGTTGGACTTGTGCATGACTGTTGGGGCCTGACAAGTTGGACTTCACATTAGATTCAAAATGAGGTAATTTTATGCTCGTTTTTATTTTGTATTTAAAATTTGTTTTGATTGTCTAATGAGAATGTAACAATGAAACTAGCTTTGGTGTATATGACAGTCTAGGTGAAGACATAATCAGGAAGATGATCAATAATGAGTATGACGATGTATTAAGAGGAAAACCCAGCGAATCTTCAAACTTGGAGTATTATGGATTTTTAGTTTTAGTTTCATTTTTAGAGTAAAAAGATGAGGGATTTAAAAGATTAAAAGATATCATACATAAGATAGAAAGGAAATGAGATATGACCATCGGATAAAGTGGTTCTCATACGACTTGGTAGAAGACTAGTTTGTATCGTTATAATTCATCATTTTTTATAATTATAATCATTATTTTGACAAGGTTGAATGATTTTGTGTAATTAACAGGGATTTTTTCAATTAAAGTATCAATTAAAGCATTAAGAATTTTGGAATGCAATTAATTTAATTTGGAGAATGCCTCCTAACTAACAAAACTAATGAAATAAACAAATCCCCAAATATTTTAATTTTTACAAATTTAATAAAAAGTTAATTAAACCAATAAAAATAGTAATTTAAATAAGTAACTTAGTATTGTAGAAAATTCTAGTAATGATCAACTCATTACATCACCATACTTAAGGCTATGGAAAAGAAATCTATGAGATCAAATAAATAAACAATTTACTTATAAGTGAAAAATGTTTGCACAATGTATATACTCATATCATTCCAAAATTAAGTAAATCAACACAAAAAGTTTCACAAACTACACATTTCACAATTTAAGTTTCTCTTCAAAAACTCTTGGCTAGCAATGGTTTCTAATTCATTGACACTTCATAAAAAATTCTATAAGATGTAGAAGTAAAAATTCCTTTTATAATTTGAATCCTTGTAATTTATAGAAAACGAGGAAGAAGGGGGGACTTATGAACTTGAGACACTTAAGTAATTATTTATTTGAAATCCTTACCTATTTGTTATTTTTATCACTTCATATTCTTATCATTGAGGATGATTAGACTTCCTTTGATTAAATTGACATTCCACTTGACCTAATTACCATTCTCATTTAAGATGTTTAAACTTTTCCTCTATAAAATGACCTCTAATTTGAGTTGATGAGCCTTCTTATTTTTCCCTTCTCCACTTTCTCACTAGACCTCCCATGCCTCAAAAGTTGAATAAATTGTTTCCTTATGAGAAAATGAATGCAAATAAAGAGTATCTCTATATTAAGTGATGCTTTTGCTTATCCTTTTCTCACGTTTCTCCATTTTAGGTAGTATTGTATTAATTAAAGTTGTGTGCTTGATAAGAGTTTGAATGAACATCTGTCTAGGGAGGGAGAGCTCTTATAACTTTCATGTCTAAGGGAATATAACCCTCCAACTATTTGGATACTTGTTCTTGAGAAAATAATGTATTCGTGTATCCAAAGGAAGGAAGGTGGCAATCCCATGCTATATTTTCTATGCACTTCCATATCTTAATAGAACCCTTCACCTCCCAACCAGTGCCTTAAGGATCCCCATGCAATATTAGACTTCATATTTTTTAGATCATATACATGAATATTGGGAAATTTAGGGGAAATTTCATCAAGTACAATCTACAACTCTTTCAACCTATCAAACTGTAGGTTATCTTTTCGAAACTCTAAACTCCATATTTGAACATATTTCCTGACTTTTGCAATGTCTATCTCATAGTTTTGTGGATGTTATTCATTTTTGTAGAATTCTCTTTTCATCAAGTTCAATTCATTCTTTACTTTGAATACATGTTCAATGAATTGATTAATTTTATAGTTGCCTCTATAATTTCCAATTGTCTATCTTCTCCTCTAGCTATCCATTTTCATTTGCACTCTATTTTCTCTTCTAGAATTCCAACATCTCCCATACTAACTAATGTTATACCCTCAATATATCCATGTATAATGATCACCTATGATTGAATATCGTCCGGTATAAATATCACCTATGATTGAACTTAGCCTATCTTTCCTAAGGGTTTGTCTTCCTTTTCCCATGTCTCTTGGAGGCTAGATATAATTTCTTTCAAAACGTTAGCAAAGCCAAACAAGCATACAGGATTAACTTAAAAAATCAAATCAATGAAAATTTCCCTTAATCCATATGAACTATACATGTTTATAGGATTTAAATAATATTGATCTCGATTTGAGAAACAAGTTGAATTAAATAAGATGCATTCTGGGGTCTTGATAAAAAACACCTAATGCAAGTTTAAACTAAAATGATTATAGGTTTGCTACTTCTTTGGGGAATTCACCTTACTTACCTATAGGTTATCATGTTTATTTGTATAGGGCATTTTAAAATTCTGAAAAATAAAGTCAATATATTATAGGTATTTGGGGGGNAAAGGAGGTATCTAGTAAAAAAATTGTTTTTTTAATCGAAAATATGTATTGGGAGGGGAGTCTACCCAAATACGTTTCGGTATTATTTGACAATATCTAGTGAACATAAGGGTATTATTTAATATCCCATGAATGCATGTGATATGTCATAGGTTCATGGAGTTAAGACCTAATGGTTTCCTCAAGTGCTATTTTATAGGGATAAATTATCAGATCATGATAATTTCCTAACAAACCAAAATTTTGTGGCATGTTTGATTACAAATCATACTTCATGAATATTTTAATCATTAAAGTTTTAAAGGTATTGGTTTAAGCATATAGCGTTGGTAAATCATGTTTGAAAGCATATGTGCAAATAAAAATGACTTACTCATTCACATATGCCAATTTGACTTAGTGAAATTTTTATCTGTGAAAATATTATGAAATGTTGGGAGAATCATCTATGAATTGTGGATGATGGAGGAAACTAAGACACTTTAACACTATTATAAGTAAAATCCAAGCGAATTTGAAGGTTGGGCCCAATCGAGAAATCAGGGTATGAGTTCAGTTGGTGTGGGTTTGATTTACATATCAAAATCAATTTAAAAAATGGAACTCTATGAGACAAAGTTTGGGAATGAAGAGCCAGACCACAATCAAACTTCTTTGAAAGGATTTACATGTTTGAACAAGGAACTTGAAAAATAAAATATTATTGAGAAATTGGGACCAATTATTGAATCAGGTAGGAGTTAAATTTCTTTAGTGACTAGAGGGCCTCATTTAGAGTTTTGGCTCAATTTCAGTAGATGAGTTTCAAAATAAATTATCGAACAAGGTTTAAAAAAAAATAATGAAGAGAAGTAAATCAAACAAGGTTGATATTCCATACAATCTTGTCATTACAAATTCTAATAATAGGGTCAAATTTGGAAATTAAGGTTGATTCCAAAATCGAGAGTAGGCAATACTATCTAGGTGCAAAGGAAGCCCAATTTGGCAGTAACGATCAATTGAAAAATTGAGACCAATGAAGGTTATGACTCAAATAATTTAAAAACAAGGAAGAAAAGTTCAAATGAAAGAATATACATTTAATCAATTAAAAATAAAATAAACTAAAAAAAAAATGAAGAATTGGAAAAATGTAAGGTCTCCAATTTGCCCATTGATGTTGATTACCAAACTAGGGTGGTGTTGGGACTCAGAAATGTCGTATTTTCATCCACCTTTCCCTTCACTATTCCTTACATTTTCATCGCCCCATTAAACCTTCATCATACCATTTTCATAAATACATTTGGGTTTCACATTATTATTTTCCACTTTATTCATTTTAGTATTAAAAGTGAATTCATGATTAAATATTAGAAAATATACATGTTTTCATATATATCTCAATTATGTGTGAGCTTTGTAATGTGTAGGAATATGTGGATGATTAATTCAAAGAGGCTTCTCGAATATCTCTTCCATCATTCCAAAGGAGATAATTATTC
>ML778438.1:785138-816083 GCA_009831015.1 Picea engelmannii | reverse complement strand
TAGGATTGGTCCTTCTAGTAGCCATAGCCATATTTTTACTTTCAATATTTCTTGCCACCTTAAATGCATTCTCCAATGATTTGGGTTCCCAAAGGCGAACCTCATGTTGAATGTTTTCCTTTAAAGTTCCTATAAATACATCAATCAAGTGCTCATCTGGAATATCGGCTACCTTTATATTCAATCTTTGGAAGTTCTCAATGTGTTCGGTAACTGAACCCTTTTGCTTGAGATTTATCAACTGGCTAATGAAGGTATTGCTCCTTGTATCCTCATAGTGTGCTATCATTTCTTCTGTGAAATTTGTCCAAGTGACGAGTGATTTGCAAGAACAAATCCATCGATACCATACAAATTGATTAGGTTCTAAATATAAAGAAACAATTCGTACCTTTTGTGTATGTGGAACATTATGTAGATCAAAGAATTGCTCCATCTGAAGTATCCATGTGATTGGGTCCTTCCCATCAAACTTTCTCATATCGATCTTAGGAACGTGGCTGGTATTCAACCCAAAGTTGGAGTTTCTCCATTCTTGATTCACCTTCCTTGTGTCGTCATCATGAATTTCAAGGGATGAATTTTCACTTTCATGTGTCTTCTCTATTACAAATTTTTTCAATACTTCCATGATCTCCTCTTTTAAACCATTCATCTTTCCCTCCAACTTAGCTTCCATCTCTTGTAGTTCATCTTTTGTTACTATATTCTTCTGTAAATCATTTATTTCCCTACTCATTTCTTCATCTTCATCAAGAGTCCAAGTAGGATTGTCTGGAGGCTTATTTGGTGTAGAAGTTCCCTTTTTGGGTGGCAAGTTGGCCAAGTATCACTTTTGAACCTTGATTTTGACGTGGTTCTGCTAGAAAATTATTCTTAGGTTGTATCTCCCAAGTTTCAGCCCTTATAGGTATGAAAATTTCTTTTATTTAGTTCTTTGATATTTCTTCTCTGCAATTCCATAGGTCTGATCAAAATTGGATGTGCCAAGTGGAATTTACGGTAACTTCCCCACAACTTGTTGATTGTTGGCCTTTCCAGGAGATCTCACTTGTATAGCGTGCCCCACACAAAATAACTGATATAAAATTATTAAACTCGTACCATAAATACTACATATTCCCACTATCCAATGAAACCAGTCCCACTCAATTTGGATACTCTAGGAAGAAGTTATGATTGTTCTACCTAGAACACCTTCTTGAGACTAGTCAATAGGACTAGTCAGATACCCTATCTTCCATAGGGTGTATCTACAAATTTAAGATGACCCAGAAGCTGAAATTTTTACCACAGATACCTTACTAATTTTTGTGAATAGCCTCCAGAGTTCAGGGTCTGAAACATTACAAAAATTGTTTTATAGAAAAAATTCCGCAATTACTCAGTTCAAGATGATTCCAGAACCTTATCTTATATAGGTTGTATATCCGAAAGTATAAGGCCTCAGGAGTTGAAATTTTAACCCAACATACCTTGATCCGTTTACTAAATATCCTCCAAGCCGTTCCTTCTGAAACATTCTATAAAACAAGTTATAGCAAAAATTCCAAGGTGTCTCATATGTAGCAATGAAACCCCAAGACCTTGAGCTCTGATACCATATGTTAAGAACTAAATATCAATATAGCATAGAAAAACCTCAGAAAAAGTACTCAACGCCTTGAAAAAGAGATAATTTCAGATAATATGCCTCTTCGAGGGGGCAACCTCCCTTTACCCCTCTTAAATATTCAAGTACAAGATGATTCCAAATGAAAATGTCTCCTTGGTATATATAGGAGACTAGAAGGTATAATTACAACTAATGGAATAAATCCGACATAAATAAAATAACATTACTAATGTAATATGCCCCAATTAAGGGGTAATGAGCCAATATTAGGGCTTAACAATGAGCAAAGATAAAAAAACATTGGTAAATAATAGTCAGCTCTCAAGATCTTATGAGTTGTGTTGTCACCAACAAAGTATTTTATAACTTGTCCATCATGTAGTTACTTGAGAACTTGGCTAGTTCAATGCTTTTCTAAGCACCCTTGGTTGTGGTTCCTTTGGAATAATACATTGTTCACAATTTAATATTGAATTTTTTTTATCCTTTGTGATATTATTTACTTTTTATTCATATTTGGTGGAATTATGCCTATTTGTAATGAATGTTTCAATTGAGCATACTAGGAGTCCACTAAAGTTGGGATAAATAATATTTCTTTACTGACACAGACGACGCAATACCAAGCCTCAGCTTGCGTCCACGCTCACCAGGACCTTCTACTCCTTAAGCCCGAAGAGTTAGAATTTCTCTTCCAACCCCTTCCGGGACTTTGTCACCCACAGGACGCTCTGTGTGACCTTTCCCCTTAAAATCAGGAAATCGGAATTAGCAAATTCATGAATTCTACGGTCGCGTGGTTTTCACTTCATGGTTACCCGAAGTCTGATGCGAGTCAACGTTGACTCCCCCTCCGCTATCGAAACTCTTCTCTATCGGGAAATCGCCACTTGCGATTTCACCAAATTGAATTTCCAAACTCTGAACCCCGATGGGACGGTTTTCCCGATACACGTGTGGATTGGACCCCTCCACCTTCTATCCTTCTGTTGAGACTTCGGAGTTCGCGGGATCGCGAATCGTGATATCGACGGACTCGAGACTTTTCGTTCCCCGATCCCGATATGATGCCACTTGTACTCCACTTGCACCTGCAGTCCCACACTGCCACGTCACCGTTGGGATATCGCAAATCGCGGATCCAACATGCAAGTGTTCTCTGACTTTGAGAACCCTGATTCTCCGATCCCCGACTCTACGAGATCTTTTGACACGTGTCCCATGAAATCGACGGTTCCGGGTCTATCGGGATATCGCTCCTCGCGATATCGCAATACTTGATGTGATAATTTGAAACTTCTCCTCATGAATTCCCGATATGCGATGTCACGTGTGGATCAGACGATCCCTGTGACTCAAGATCGACGACTCTCCTTCCTCCTGTGCTTCGAACCTATGAATGGTTCACATCGTAAACTCCTGGCACCTTTACAAGATCTACAGTTCTCGGACTTTCGTGAAATTTCTTCTGGAGATTTCAACCGTCCATCTCTCAAACGCTTCCTTCGTGAAGACTTGCTACCTACCTGCCAACTAGTGGTGCTTCTCTCTGGCCTCTCACGGCAACGCCTGCACTTCTCCTTCAACAAACTTATAGGCCTATTCCTCCTGAGCTTGTTCTTGACTTCACAAGTCCTTAAGAGAACTTCCCAACATGCACTCCTTGCTTCGAACTCTCCACACCCGCTAAGTGTTGAGATTCTTGACTCTGCGCACTAACTTGCGGCAGAAATCTTAATTCTCTTTGCTCAGAATCGCAACTCCGAAACTTTGTCTAGCCTGCGCAAACTTTGCACGGCTTTGGTGCCAAATCTGCACTCCTAAGATGGATGAGAACAAAAGTTTCCTTTGATTGAACCCTGCAGTCACGCACTCCTTGCGGACAAATTCAACTGCACCCTTTGCAGGAATTCTCTGGTTCAATATAGAGAAACAATTGAAACTAATTTCTTACTCTCATAGCTTTCAATCCAACTATGAAATCACATACACAACGTATCAAAGCAAATGTATGACAGAAAACAAACATTCATGAGCACATAACCAACATACACAAAGAAACAACACCAGCCATGAAATTGAATCAAAGACTTTGTTCTATTAATTCAAAAACATTTGTACATGGGTGTTCTTCACAAATTCTCTGCTTGCTCTCTCTCTTCTTGCTCCTAAACGTTTGAATCTGAATAATCATAATACAATGTACAAAGGAGGGTGTCTATATCCATTTTCGCTCTCGAAAACTGAAACTGTCTTATCTAGACTTAAACATCTATCTACCTGCATTAAATCTAATAAATGCCTCCTATCTACTAAGGACGAGAGCTTAAAGGCTCAAGGTCCCCTTTACAATACAAGTGCGCTTCTTTATAAATGACTTCATTTAAAGGATGGCGCAATACTTCCAAAGTATTTCACAATGCATGTTGGCGCTGTCCAGCTGTTTCCTCTCAATGTGTTGGCTCGCTTGATGAGTGAGCGATGCTCCTGCATCATACTCCTCTGCTTGAGAATTTTCATGGGCGCCTGCCCATGAGCTCCTACACGGTCTGTCCATGCTTCTGTATCACTGCTTCGTTTTCCCAGCTAGCATCCTCCACTCGGAGATTCTTCCACTTCACCAGGTACTCGAAGTACTGTTTTCGCCTCGTCTTCTTTCCCACTCGCTTGTCTAGTATGCACTCCATCTGTGGATTCTCTGCGACTAGTAATTACTTCTGCCACTGAATCAATGGTTCTTCAGTTCCAGCTTTTATTTCTCCAGCCTTGTATGGGTATAAATCTGAAACATTAAATATCGGAGATATCTCAATGCCATCTGGTAACTCAATCTCGTATGCATTCTCCCCAAATTTCTTTAGGACTCTGCAAGGTCTGATTTTCTTGATTTTTAATTTGTTATATGTTCCCCTTGGGAACCTTTCCTTTCTCAAGTGTGCTAGAACAAGATCCCCAACTTCAAACTAAAGTTGTCTCTGATGTTGATCTGCTCTGCGCTTGTACTCCTGATTTGAGTCTATCAGTCATTGCTTCACCTTGCCGTGAAGTTTCTTCATCGCTTCAGTAAATTCTTCTGCGCTCGCACTGCTAGTCGCAGTCTGTTCTGACTCCCTGAGTTCATAAATTCCCCTCGGTTGTGTTCCATACACAACTTGAAATGGGCTTTTTCCTGTACTCCAATTCACAGAATCGTTGTATGCAAACTCTTCCTGTGGCAATATGTTGTCCCAGCTGCTATGGTGTTCTATCACCAAGCTCCTTAGTAAGTCTCCAAGACTTCTGTTGACCACTTAGGTCTGTCCGTCTGTCTGCGGATGGTAAGATGAACTAAACGCTAAGTTTGTCCCTAGCTTCTTCCATAGCTTCCTCCAAAAATGACCTATGAATTTGGTATCCCTGTCCGAGACTATGCTTCTCGGTAATCCATGAAGTCTGACAATCTGTTTGAAAAACAAGTTTGCGTTGTGCGTCGCATCGCTGGTCTTCTGACATGGAATAAAATGTGCCATATTAGAAAACCTATCCACCACCACAAAGATGGAATCAACCCCTCTCTGCGTCCTTGGCAAACCCAATACAAAATCCATACTTACCGCTTCCCATGGCCTCTCGGGTATAGGCAATGGCAGATAAAAACTCGTGTTCTGCTTTCTGCCTTTCGAATGTTGACAAATCCTGCATCTGTCAATAAATATTTTAACATTTTCTCACATCCCTAGCCACAAATATGATTCGCTCAGTTTTTCGAATGTCTTATCGTGACCAAAGTGTCCTTCTAATCCACCGCTATGTTTCTCCTTTAGCAGGTTCTCCCTCATGGAGCAATTCAGAATGCATAACTGGTTGCCTCTGAACAACAATCCCTCCTGGATTATGAAATCTATCCATGGGCTCCGATCCCTGAGAACGGGATTCTCAGCTGCTTCATATGCTTCCCTGAAGTCTGCATCTTCGGTGTACATGTCCTTCAGATTCTCAAAACCCAATGTCTTGACTCAGAACTCCTGCAGCAACAAACATTTTCTGCTCAAAGCATCAGCCACTTTGTTAGCAGTTCTTGAAATGTGTTTAATCACGAATGTGAAATTATGCATGTACTCTACCCATTTTGCATGTTTCTGGTTCAACTTCTCTTGTTGACTTACAAACTGCAATGCATGATTATCGCTGTGTAATACAAATTCTTTTGGGATCAAGTAATGCCTCCACTTCTTTAATGCCTGTATGATGGCATAAAACTCTTTATCATACGTGGATTATTTCAGCTTTTCTCCATCCAGCTTCTTGCTGAAATAGGCAATTGGTCTGTCCTCCTAACTCAAGACCTCTCCTATGGCATATCCGCTTGCATCAGATTTCACCTGAAATGTCTTTTGAAAGTCTCGCAACACTAACACTGGTTGCTTTGTGATCTTCTGCTTCAACAGATTGAAGCTTTTCTCAGCCTCCGTTGTCCAATGAAAAGACTTGTGTCGCTTCTTCACTGTGTCCATCATTGCTGCGCTAATTCCACTGAAGTTCCTAATGAATTTTCTGTAGAAACTAGCCAGTCCATGGAAACTCCTCACCTCGAAAACATTTCTCGGTGATGGCCAGTTTTTGATCACTTCCACTTTTTCTGGATCCATCTTTAACTCATTCGCTGAGATACAAAAACCAAATAAATGAGCTATGTCTGCATAAATGAAGACTTCTTCATATTGATCAACAACTTCTCTTGCTGTAGCTTCCTCATCACAATGGCCAAATGTTTCAAATGTTCAGCCTTCGTCTTACTGTAGATCAATATATCATCCAGATATACGACTACAAACTTTCCAATTAATTCCTTTAGGACTTCATTCATCAGCCTCATGAATGTGCTTGGCGCGTTTGTCAAGCCAAACGGCATGACCAACCATTCGTTCAAACCTTCGTTTGTCTTGAATGTTGTCTTCCATTCATCACCTTCCCTCATGTGAATCTGGTGATATCCACTTTTCATATCAATTTTTGAAAAATAATTTGCCCCGCTCAGGCAATCCATCAGATCATCCATTCTCGGCAGTGGAAATCTATACCTGATGGTAATTTTGTTGATTTCTCTAGAGTCGGTACACATTCTCCAACCTCCATCCTTCTTCGGACTAAGCATCGTTGGAACGACACACAGACTCAGGCTTTCCCTGACCAGTCCTTTGTCCAACAAATCCTGGACCTGCTTCTTAACTTCCTCATTTTGTTGTGGCGTCAATCTGTACACAGCCTTATTCGGCAAACTGGCTCCTGGTATGAGGTCGATGTGATGACTCACACTCCTCATCGGTGGCAATGAACGAGGTAGTTCGTCCACGATGATATCAGCGAACTCTTCCAGCAGTTCCTGAATCTCATCCGGTAAGTCATCCACTCTTGTGCTAGTCAGGACAATTATCGGTTTCCTGACCACAAAGAATTGTGGATCTTCTTTCTTCTCCATCTCTGTGAGAAGTTCCTTCCCACTCATGATAAGTATGGTGTTGCTTACTTTTGATCTCACCTCCTTATCATTTATCAGAAGTAACCTATGTGTTCTCCCATTTTTTCCCAATGTATATGTGTTCATTCTCCCATCATGAACTACATTCCGGTCATATTGCCATGGTCTACCCAGCAATAAATGACATACATCCATGGGAATAACATCACATAAAATCTTATCATTATAACTCCCTATTTTGAATTCAACCAAGCACTATTTTGTAACACTCACCTGATGTCCCTTCTGCAGCCACGAGACTTTATATGGACTCGGGTGATCAGTTGTCTCCAGCTCCAACTTTTCCACCATCTCGGTTGAAATGAGATTGTCGGTGCTTCCGCTGTCCACAATGACCTTGCATTTCTTGTCCCTAGTTGTGCAAGTTGTCCTGAACAGTCTGCTTCTTTGAGCTGTGTCCTCCACCTCCTTCTCAGGTGTTAAAAGGACTTTATGCATTCCCAGGGATCTTCCGCTGTCTGCATCTTCATTCTCAACATCACGCCTCTGTGCCTCAGTGATGTGAGCTTCTCCTGCGTCTTTATTCTTCTCTGGACACTCGAATGACTTGTTCCCATTCTTTCCACATGTAAAACATGTGGTAACTCCTCCTCTTCCTCTACCTCGAACTCTAGTATGAGGAAGAGTGTTTGCATCAGCATAATCTCCCCACTGATCATTTGGCTGTCCTCGCTGTGAGGTTCCACCCCTTTCAATTTTAACCTGAGGTTTCTTCCATTCCTCCTTGGGCTTCTGAGTTCTTTCTTGGGCAACTGCCTTGCCTCTGGGCTGACTTCGGCCTCGCCCTCACTGTCCTTGATTACGACTCATCTTCTCCTCAGATTTCAGAGCCATCTGATAAGCATCCTCAATCGTTCTAATAGTTTCCATGCTCAATTCATCCTGAATGTCGTATCTCAGACCATTCATGTATCTAGCAACCTTCTCATCATCGCTCTCTCGATGACCTGCTCGGATATTGAGTTTATAGAATTATTCAGTGTACTCCTTTACCGTCATCAACTTCTGTCTCAGGTTCTGCATTCGCCTGAACAGTGTGATCTGATAATCCCTTGGGATGAACTTCACTTTCATCTTCGCGATCATCCTATCCCAGCTTTTGATCTTTGGTTTACCTTTGGAACGTCTATCTGCTTGTAGTTCGTCCCACCATAATGCTGCATGTCCTTTCAACTTAGTGACAACATGCCTTATTTTTTTTTCCTCTTCGATATCTTCATAATCGAAGTAGGTGTCAAGAGATCGGATCCAGTCCAACAACTCTTCTGCATCCAGGCTTCCTTCATAAGATGGAATATCCATTTTGGTCTTTGAACTCATTCTGACAATGGCTTTAATCAACCGCTCAGTTGATGCATCCTCTGTTGTGACTTCTTCTTCATGTCCAGCTTCTTCTTCCACTTCGGAGTCGCTAAGATCCCCTGCACCAACTCCGCATCTATGCGTTGTCTCCATCTCCTCGAGCCTTGCTCAGAGATCTCTCATCTGTCACTCCATTTCTGGATTCCCTTCTGGCCTGCCTCTTCTTCTCACCTCCCTGTCCTCTGGGTTGGGTGACTGTCTCTCCCTTCTGGGCGGCATGTTGAATTTCGCCTCCCTACTTCAGAAAGCAAAGAGGTTCTGGCTCTGATACCACTTGACGTAGACGGCGCAATACTAAGCCTCAGCTTGCGTCCGCGCTCACCAGGACCTTCTACTCCTTAATCCCGAAGAGTTAGAATTTCTCTTCCAACCCCTTCTGGGACTTTGTCACCCACAGGACGCTCTGTGTGACCTTTCCCCTTAAAATCGGGAAATCGGAATTAGCAAATTCGCGAATTCTACGGTCGCGTGGTTTTCACTTCACGATTACCCGAAGTCCGATGCGATTCAACGTTGACTCCCCCTCCGCTATCGGAACTCTTCTCTATCGGGAAATAACCACTCGCGATTTCACCAAATTGAATTTCCAAACTTCGAACCCCGATGGGACGGTTTTCCCGATACACGTGTGGACTGGACCCCTCCCCCTTCTATCCTTCTGTCGGGACTTCGGAGTTCGTGGGATCGAAAATCCTGATATCGATGGACTCGAGACTTGTCGTTCCCCGATCTCGATATGATGCCACCTGTAATCCACCTGCACCTGCGGTCCCACACTGCCACATCACCGTCGGGATATCGCAAATCGCGGATCCAACATGCAAGTGTTCTCTGACTTTGAGAACCCCGATTCTCCGATCCCCGACTCTACGAGATATTTTGACACATGTCCCACGAAATCGACTGTTTCGGGTCTATCAGGATATTGCTCCTCGCGATATCGCAATACTTGATGTGCTAACTTGAAACTTCTCCTCACGAATTCCCGATATGCGATGTCACGTGTGGATCAGACGATCCCTGTGACTCAAGATCGATGGCTCTCCTTCCTCCTGCGCTTCGGACCTGTGAATAGTTCACGTCGTAAACTCCTGGCACCTTTACAAGATCTACGGTTCTCGGACTTTTGTGAAATTTCTTCCGGAGATTTCAACCGTCCATATCTCAAACGCTTCCTTCGTGAAGACTTGCTACCTGCCTGCCAACCAGTGGTGCTTCTCTCTGGCCTCTCACGGCAACGCCTGCACTTCTCCTTCAGCAAACTTATAGGCCTATTCCTCTTGAGCTTGTTCTCAACTTCACAAGTTCTTAAGAGAACTTCCCGACATGCACTCCTTGCTTCGAACTCTCCACACCCGCTAAGTGTTGAGATTCTTGACTCTGCGCACTAACCTGCGGCATAAATCTTAATTCTCTTTGCTCAGAATTGCAACTCCAAGACTTTGTCTATCATGCGCACACCTTGCATGGATTTGGTGCCAAATATGCACTCCTAAGATGGATGAGAACAAAAGTTTCCTCTGATTGAACCCTGCAGTCACGCACTCCTTGTGGACAAATTCAACTGCACCCTCTGTAGGAATTCTCTGGTTCAATATAGAGAAACAATTGAAACTAATTTCTTACTCTCATAGCTTTCAATCCAACTATGAAATCACATACACAACGTATCAAAGAAAATGTATGACAGAAAACAAACATTCATGAGCACATAACCAACATACACAGAGAAACAACACCAGCCATGAAATTGAATCAAAGACTTTCTTCTATTAATTCAAAAACATCTGTACATGGGTGTTCTTCACAAATTCTCTGCTTTCTCTCTCTCTTCTTGCTCCTGAACGCTTGAATCTAAATAATCATAATACAATGTACAAAGGAGGGTGTCTATATCCGTTTTCCCTCTCGAAAACTGAAACTGTCTAATCTAGACTTAAACATCTATCTACCTGCATTAAATCTAATAAATGCCTCCTATCTACTAAGGACGAGAGCTTAAAGGCTCAAGGTCCACTTTACAATACAAGTGCGCTTCTTTATAAATGAATTCATTTAAAGGACGACGCAATACTTCCAAAGTATTTCAAAATGCATGCTGGCGTTGTCCAGTTGTTTCCTCTCAATGTGCTGGCTCGCTTGATGAGTGAGCGATGCTCCTGCATCATTTACCACATAGTCATATTTGATTTTCCTAAACTTCCTTAGATAAGTTAACTATTTCTAGTACTTATGCTTCCAATTGACATAAACCTTAACTTTCACTTTTGAATTTCAATTCATATTCTTGAATGGTAATCATCCAATTGCCTCTTCTCTCAACCAATTATTTTTTTAATGAATAAATACTTCGCAGTGAGGTCAGGTACAATTATTTTGGTGTGATTTTTTTAGAATATAAGGCTTGAACTACTAGAGATCCTTATTGACTACAAATTTAATTATTTTTTTAATGAATAAATACTTCGCAGTGAGGTCAAGTACAATTATTTTGGTGTGATTTTTTTAGAATATAGGGCTTGAACTACTAGAGATCCTTATTGACTACAATTTTTTTTTTAATTGATGGTTGGGTAACTTGTATCATACACTTGTAAGATAGTGCTCATAAATGATATTGGGCATTCATCCCATTGGTGATTTTTAATGTAAGGACTATCGCAAGGGGACTTCGAGATGTGAATGTGTACAACACAATATATTCATTGAAATCGGTGTTTTCAAGTGTATGAGATTATTCTATCACATATTTCACTTTTTCAAAATATTCCTTCTTCGTAGTTGTCCATTTGAAGGAAACATCTTTTTTTTTTTAATATTTTTTTTGAAGCCTCTTAATAGTTCATCAAAATTGGGCACAAATCTTCTAAAAAAAACCATCTTGCTGAAAAATGATTGCATTCCATTCTTGTTGATCGAAATAAGAATATGCATGATGGATTTAGTTTTTTTTTATCAATGATATTCCCATGTTTTGAGATGATATGGACAAGAAGTTTACCTTTACATACAACAAACGTACTCTTTTTTAAGATTAAGAGAAATGTCATATTTTCGTCATCTTTCAAAGATATATCTTAGGTGTTGTATGTGGTTTGGCCTTTTTTTTTTGAAGTATATTCTTACATCATCAATGTACACCATCATACTTTGATTTATTATCCCCACGAAAGTTATATCCATAGCTAGTTGGAAAGTGTTTCTGATGTCAATTAATCCAAAGGGAATATGTTAATGGTTCAATGTTACCCATTTCATGTAAAACATGATTTTCATCTTATATTCTTCCACCACCAATACTTCAATATAGCTTCATAAACCATTAAAAAGAGATAACATTTCTAAACCAAATACTATCTTTAGAATTTGCTATATAGGAGGAACATGATAATTTTCTTTATTATATATTTTTTTTAAAATTTTGAAATTCTATAGATAAACCAATTTCTCTTTATTTTTTCTTAACAAGAGCTATTTTAGCTACCTATTCTGAACGCCTAATTTTAAAAATTATTTTATCATCTAGTAATATTTTTAATTCTTTGTGGATCAAGGTTTCAATATTGAATGTACTTTTCTCAGCTTCTATTGGAATGGGTCGACACCTTATTTCAATGGAATGACATGTTGTATAATATGAGTTCCATATTCTCTTTGGTCACTATAAGACCAAGAAAATTCATCCATGTATTGCATGAATAAGAAAATGTAGGATTTCCTTTTAGGAGGAGAGAAACAAGTTCTAATAATAACATTCTTTGGGTTTTCAGGAGTACCCAAATTGATTAGTTCATGATTCATGAACAAAATGTTTGTCTTCACATTCATAAATGCTTGAAATTTTATTTCCAAATAATATAATTTCTCCAATGCTAAAACATTTCTTGAAATTAAATTTCGCTTAACATTTTTCATCCCATGTTGGTAATCTTGCAGGAATTAACATGTTCTTCATCATTGATCACTACATCATTTCTATTATTTCTTTTTTGCATGGGGGAGGAACTGCAAATTTCTCATGATTAAGAACAGGTTGATATGTAGAAGGATCAAAATTGACAAGCTCCTTACTTCTTAACTTTTGGTCTCTTTGTACCATTTGGCTTGCTTATATCTCTTTCACTATCATGTTTTCATCATCTTCTATACCTATTTAAATGTAATTTAATAACATGGTTTTTTTTCTAGTTTCTTCTTCTTCTTCTTCTTCTTCTTATTATT
The DNA here is from genome assembly GCA_009831015.1 of Picea engelmannii. Classification (NCBI taxonomy): domain Eukaryota; kingdom Viridiplantae; phylum Streptophyta; class Pinopsida; order Pinales; family Pinaceae; genus Picea; species Picea engelmannii. The sequence goes on along the minus strand of ML778438.1, from coordinate 803,367 downwards.
ATTATTATTATTATTATTAAACTTTTTTGTATCTGGCCTCACGAATTGATACCTTAGCTCATTTTTGTTGATCCAAAAATTGATTTTCCAAAAATTGATTTTCCACCAACAACATAGAATGAAACCATTGTGGATACATATTTTTAGAATGGTTATCATGTTAATAATTACAATACTTTTCCTTGGATACCTCTTCTAAATCAAATATAGAATTGGAAATTTTGAGTGGCTTTGAAGTAGCAATGTTTTCTTTTGTAATAAAGTTGGTAAGTTCATTAATCAGATTATCTAAAATTACCTTTTAGATAAACAATTTTATTTGATTTTTTTTTACTAGACATAGAACACAATTTTATTTGATTTTTTTTTTAATAGACATAGAACACTCAATGCTAGTGGAATCCTTACCTTGAATCTCATACTTTAGGGAGTCTAGGAAAAGCAAAGAGTTATTAAGAGAAAAATTAACATCTTTATTCCTTTAGTTTCCTATTAAAATAAGTATCTAGTTTTTCACATCTTTGATTATAGGAATTTTTCATCCATTGTATTCTTTTCATCTCTTTTTAAAAAAAAATGAAAACAATTGTAAATGATTTATTATTTATTTCTTCATATTTTTGTTTTTATTAATTCCTGTAAAAATGAAAATAAAGTAGAGTATTCATGAAATTTATGAGTAAATCTCTTTTCAAAATCACCCAATTTGTAATAAATCTTACTATTAAATTAAAGTACCGCATGTAATATTTATTTTCAATTGTATATGGAAATAATCTACAAACTACATCTTATTTCTCTACATTCAATAATATGATAATTAGATGTAAATTTGTAATATGATCCTCTAATATGATAACTTGTTTGGGTCAAATTTTGAGACTTTTTTTTAGGTTTTTCTTCAAGGTAATTAATTTCTCTCTCTAGATTTAGAGCATCTTAAGCTATCCAAGAATATAGTTTCTATTGATTTGTATCCATTTGAATACGAGGAAACCATTGAATTTTTTCACAATATGTCCTAGAAAAATAAGATTCCGGGGTGAAGGATTTGAAGAGTGAACAGATGAAATCAGAACATATACTGTGATCGCAATCAGGAGTTGAACAATTTCATTAAGAAAGAGCTCAACCAAATTCTCTACAGTTTATACAATAGTCTTTGTATTAGTCTAAATTAGTTTTTATTAGTTCTCTTCTACCTAGGTAATGTAGTAGCTATGGGAAACATGCCAATTTTCCTGGCATATGCTCGAGTAATTTGACATAAATCATTTACCTCTTTGTTGTGAACAATGTGTAATGGTTCAATTTATGAAAGATTTGTGTTTTCAAGATCAATAGTCATATATTCAAAATTTTGGTTTGGATAAGAATCTACACTAGAAAGACAACCTCAGAAACAATTATGTCTATTATTAATTTATTCCATACAATGACTCCCCTACTTTTATCTTAAAAATTGTTGGAAAGGATAAATTACCTTATGCAATCATCAATGATTCTCTCTAATTTAAGGTTGTAATTAAACCTTACATTGTTTGGAATAGAAAATCTATCCAATTTATGTGCCAGCCACATTTAGAAAATTTCATTGGGGTTTTATTGGTTGGGGTTTGGTATACAATTTATGAATTTTTAAATACAATAAAATGTAATGCAAGTAATATTACAAGTAGAATGCATAATGATTCTTGAACTGATTAATAAAACTAATGCTATATATATATATATATATATATATATATATATATATATATATTAAATTTAGTAAAATATTACTAAAGAAAATAAAAGAAATAATATAAATAACTAGTAGCATAAAAAAAAAGGGTGGCAATGACCAACTGATTATAGTACCATGTTTAAGGATATAGGAAAACAATATGTGAGAAAAATTAAATCAACAATTTACTTATAAGCGAGAAAAATCGGTACTATAAAATCATATACTCGCATCATTCCAAAATTAAGTAAATGAATAGAAGAAAATTCCATGAACCAAGTATTTTAAAACTTAAGTTTGTCTCCATAATATAATGTTTGTCCAGTAGTGGCTTCTCATTAATTAACACTTCATAGGGAGCTCTACAAGATGCACAAGAAAAATCCCTTTTGCAATTCAAATCCTTCTAATTTATAGAAAAATAATAAGAGGGAAAAACATATGAAATTGAGACACCTATGTGACTACTTGTTTCCCTTCCTTCCCTATTTGTTATCTATATCAATTTTTATTCATTTCCTCTAGGAGGATTTGACTTCATTTAACTAACTTGAAAATCCACTTGATCATTATCCTTTTATCTTGGGCTATTAAGAGTTTTCTTTCATAAGTCGATATCTCATATAAATTGATGAAGGTTATTCTCTTTCCCTTCTTCAACTTTTGAAAAAGGCCACTCGTGCTTCAAATGTCGAGCAAATGTTTTCCTTATGAGGAAATATATGAAGCTGAAGAGAAGCTCTATAAAATGTGATGGTTTTGTTTATTATTTTCTCATGTTTCTCCATTTTAGGAATTATTGTCTTAATTAATGTTATGTGTTTAGAAGGAACTTCAATGAACATCTAGATAGTTGATTCATTAATCTTGGGGATATCTCTTATAATTTCCCTATTAGGGGTATTACATCCTTCCAACTCTCTTGACACCTATGTTTGGGGAAATAATTTATTCATGGGTCCAAAAGAAGGATGGTGGAAATACTATACTATATATTATATGTACTACCATAAATTAATAGAACTATTAACATACAAATAAATTCCTCGAAGATCCTCATGATATTTTTTCTTGCATTGTATAAGATGAAACTCCATTTATTTTAGAACTTGTGCATGAACAGTGGGAAATTTAAGTGGATTTTTTCGTTGAGAACACACTTATACTTAGATGGGGGTGAATCAATATAAGAAATGTTTTACTTTTTTAAACATTCATAAACCGTAAGAAACAATCACATATGAAATATATTAACTGCAAAGCATGGAACACAATATTTACGTCGAAACCATTTTGAGATAAAACCATGAAACTTCTCTTTATAATTCTTTGTAGGAATCAACCTACTATTACAAATATTTGTTGGAACCAACCTACTAGTACAAATACTCATAGGAACCAACTTACTCTTACATATACTCATAGACACAAATCCCCAATGCTAAGAACCAACTTAGAAAGAGACACCAATCTTGTGTGTCATGCACCAACCTTCACCGAGTCTTCTTGCTACTTCTGCCTTCACTAAGTATTCTTGTTGCATTTTCCTTCACCAAGTATACTCATTGCTTCTACCTTCACCATTCCTTCTAACTAATTCTTCCTTTACCAAGTCTAACAAAAAATTGAATTTCCAAATGCTAACTTTCCCAAATCTTTCCATTTGGTACCTATTTCAAACAAAAAACATATACAACCTGCCACGTATCCAATTTTGAAAATATGATTATAAATTTTTTTCTTTATTTAATTCTATAAGTCTCCTCTTTTATTTGAAATTTTCACATTGCTAAAAGTCCTATAAAATAAGTTATAGTGAAAATTCCAAGCTTACAAGTTTGAAAGTGATCTCAGGACCATTCATAAACACTAAATTCCACCGAGCATATATCATAAAGTACAACAAACCAACATCTGCAATTTTTACTTGAGGTACTTCTGTATGTATCATATGTTATTTAAAAATTTCATAGTTTGAAGAGTCCCATAAAAAACATTATAGTGAAACTTCCAAACTGACCTGTTTGAAATTGATTTTAGGAGAATTCAGGAACCTTTACTTCAAAAAAGAATATCTATGAACGTATAGCGAACCAACATATGGATTTTTTACCACATGTATGTAAAGGTCTCTTGTCCATATAGAAAACATTTCAAGGTGATGCAGGAGCATCGCGACTACCAAAGCCAGCGTGGAGCCAGCGCATGTGTTTTTAAACACATGACATATAAGCTTGATAACTTTTTGAATTTGCATTAAAGATGAAGCGCCATATCCTTCAAGGAAACATTTATGAAGAAGCGCCTATTCTATTGTATCAGACCTCGAGCCTTATGCTCTTGTCTAAAGTAGATAGATGGCATTTACTTTAGTTAATGCAGGTAGATAGATGTTTAAAGTCTAGATTAGACAGTTTAGAGTTCGAGAGGGAAAACAGATATAGACACCCTCCTTTGTACATTGTAACATTATTCAGATAATCAAGCATTCAGAAGAGGAGAGCAAGCAGAGAAATTTGTGAAGAACACCCATGTACAGATTTGAGTTAATAGAAGAGAGTCTTTGATTCAAATTCATGTCTGGTGTTGTTTCTCTGTGTATGTGGTTAATGTGCTCTTGAATGTTTGTTTTCTGGATATGCATTTTCTTTGAATATGTTGTGCATGTGATTTCAGGGTTTGAAACTGAAGTCTGAGAAGGAAGAGAATGAGTTTCAATTGTTTCTCTATCTGAGCCAGGAGATTCCTGCATAGAGTGCAGTTGAATTCATCCGCAAGGAGTGCGTTGATGAGAGCTCGATAGTTGAACACTTATTCTCATTTCCACAGAAGTTGCAGGGGTTGTTGAAGCCATGCAAGAGTGTGCAGGTGGAATTAGAGATCTCCGTTGTTAGTCTAAACAACGAAGTTAGACGACTGCTGCTGCAGAGAGGGCGCAGAGTCTGAAAGATTCAATACTTGAGAAGTTGCTGAACGCTGAGCGCAAGGGGTGCGTATAAATTCCTCTGAAGGAGTTAGGATGAATAATCTCAGGAGGGATAGTTCCTTCATGGTATTGTTGAAAGAGAGCCCAAGAGGTTTGGGTCAAGGAAGGTTCGTGTCGAGGAAGGTTTTGAGCAGGAGCTGCAATCGCAGGCTTGGATAACAAGTCTTGGCAGAAGCACTTATTCATTTTCAAGAAATCCTCAAGGAGGAGGAGTCAACGGCCAGGATTCGCAGGGGAGATCAGTGAAGTCTCAAAATCCGTCAGATCTTAGGGAAGTTGCGCAGGGTTTAATCTTTAGCGCGCAGGGGCAGAGTCAAAGCTCATCAAGACTTGACTCATCGGAGAATCGGAGTCTCCAAGAACATAGGATCCTTGCAGGGAGAAATCGCGACCCGTGATTTCCCGAAAGGAGTATAGCCGTAGATACCGGACTGGGTACGTGTCAGCAATCCGGAGAGTCGGGGTTCTAGTGTTCTGGATCTTCCCATGCAAAGGAAATGCTGCAATTGAAATCATGATCACGCGATACCTGATAGCGCGACAAGGAGGGGTGACGTGGAGGAGAGCACCCGCATGTGCATCGGGGTTCGGTGTTTCGGAGTTCTTGGGGATGAGGGACTCACAACCACGGGAATCACGATATCCCGATATGCAATTTCCCGACAGAGGTAAGAGCGAAGTGGAGGACAAGTGTCAGCAGATAAACTCTCGCAGGGAGAAAACGCCAAGTGGCATCGACATATCGTGAACTCGGGGTTTCGCGTGTTGGGAGCGCAAAGATTTGCGTCAAGGTTTATGAGGTCACGAGAGGCGATATCTCTGTAACCCTTGGTTAGAGTGTGGGTCACATTTAGCGCTGTAAAGAGGGACAGTTGTCATCGCAGATCGGGAATTGGGGATCCGCGAGGTGAGGAATTTGTGACCTCGTATGTACCAATTTCCCGACGGGTAAATTCCCGATCAGGGGTAAGAAAGCCATGGACGAGTGATCATCGAGATTCAGGGATTGGTGAGACCCGATTCCGTGAGCTGGGGACTTGCTATATCACGAGGTCCGATTTCCCGATTTGGAGAAGGGAAATCACAAAGAAAGTCTGTGGGTATTGAGAACTCCCGACAGGGGATTGAAGAGTAATTTTAACTCTTCGGGCCTAGTGAAAAGAAGGTCCTGGTGATCGCGGACATGTGCCGGATAGATGTGTGCGTCAGAGTGGTATCAGAGCGAGTATATTGTCTGTATATTTCAGACAGGAGGAGAAAGAAGAAATGAAGCACTCTGATACACGTCAATGTGGTATCAGAGCGGGAACTCTTTGTTTTCTGTGACAGAGAGAAAAGAGGGAATTTCACCATGCCGCCTAGAAGAGAAAGGCAATCGCCTGATCCAGAGGATAGGGATGTGCAAAGAAGAGGTAGGTCGGCAGGGAATCCAGAGATGGAGAAGCAGATACGAGATCTCAGAGCGAGATTGGAAGATATGGAAGCAGCGTAGAGACGCACAACAAATGTTGGAGATCTAAATGACTCTGAAGGCGAAGCTGAAGCTGAACAGCAAGGAGAAGTTGCAGCTGAATATGCAGCCAATGAGCGATTGATTAAAGCCATTTCCAGGATGAGTTCAAAGACGAAAATGGACATTCCAACTTATGAAAGAAGTCTGGATGCAGAAGAGCTGCTTGATTGGATTAGAGCTCTTGATACCTACTTCGATTATGAGGATATTGAAGAGGATAAAAAGGTAAGGCATGCTGTCACGAAATTGAAAGGACATGCAACATTGTGGTGGGACAAGCTTCAGGCAGATAAATGTTCCAAAGGGAAACAAAAGATCAAAAGTTGGGATCGAATAATTGCAAAAATGAAGGCAAAGTTCATCTCAAGGGATTATCAGATCACATTGTTTAGGAGAATGCAGAACCTGAGACAGAAGTTGATGATGGTGAAGGAATATATCGAAGAATTTTACAAGCTCAATATCAGAGCAGGTCATCGGGAGAGTGATGATGAAAAAGTAGCTAGGTATATGAATGGCTTAAGATATGACATCCAGGACGAGATGAGTATGACAACCATCAGAACGGTGGAGGATGCATATTAGATGGCTTTGAAGGTAGAGGAAAAGATGAGTTGTAAGCCAGCATAGCGAGGTCGAGGTAAGAGCCAGCCAAGAGGAAAATCAGTTGCCCAAGACAGGTTCCAGAAATCTAAGGATGACTGGAAGAAGCCTCAGACTAGAATGGAAAAAGGTGGAAGTTCACAGCGAGGCCAACACGCTGAACAACGAATGCAACAGGCAAAACAGAGCGGAGGATACGCCGATGTTAATACTTTTCCTTGTACCAGAGGTAGAGGAAGAGGAAGAGGAGGAATCGTCACATGCTACACATGTGGAAAGAATGGGCATAAGGTGGTTGATTGTCCAGACAGGAAGAAAGATGGAAGAGAAGCTCACATCATCGAGGCACAAAGGTGAGACGCGGATGCAGAAGACGCAGAAGATGGAAGGTCATTAATGATGTGTAAAGTTCTCTTAACACCCAAGAAGGAGGTGGAGGACACAGCTTAGAGAAGCAGACTATTCAGAACTGCGTGCAAGACCAAAGACAGGAAATGCAAGGTTATTGTGGACAGCGGAAGCACCGACAATCTCGTTTCAACCGAGATGGTGGAGAAACTAGAGATGGAGATGATTGATCACCCAAGTACATATAAAGTCTCATGGCTACAGAAGGGACATCAGGTGAGTGTCACTAAACAGTGCTTAGTGGACATTAAAATCGGAGGATATAATTGTAAAATTCTCTGTGATGTTATTCCTATGGATGTATGTCATTTATTGCTAGGAAGACCATGGAAGTATGATAGAAACGTAATTCATGATGGGAAAATGAATACGTACACTTTGGAGAAGAATGGGAGAACACACATGCTACTTCCGATAAAAGATAAGGAGGTAAAGCCGAAAGTGAACAACAGGATACTTCTCATGAGTGGGAAGGAACTTCTAGCAGAAGTAAAGAAGAAGGAGGATCCACAATTCTTTGTGGTCAGAAAACTGAAAGTTGTTTTGACCAGCACAAGAGTGGACGATCTGCTGGAGGAAATTCAGGAACTGCTGGAAGAGTTCACTGATATAGTGGTGGACGAATTACCTCATTCGTTGCCACCAATGAGGAGCATAAGTCATCACATAGACATTGTACCAGGAGCTAGTTTACCAAATAAGGCCGCGTACAGGTTGACGCCTCAGGAGAATGAGGAGGTTAAGAAACAGGTCCAGGAGTTATTGGACAAGGGACTGGTCAGGGAAAGTTTGAGTCCATGTGTTGTTCCAATGGTACTGAGTCCAAAGAAAGATGGAGGCTGGAGAATGTGTACAGATTCCAGATCCATCAACAAGATCACCATCAGGTACAGGTTTCCACTGCCGAGAATGGACGATCTGATGGATATCCTGAGCGGGGCAAATTATTTTTCAAAGGTCGATTTGAAAAGCGGATACCATCAAATTCGCATGAGGGAAGCCGATGAATGGAAGACAACCTTCAAGACAAATGAAGGGTTGTACGAATGGCTAGTCATGTCGTTTGGCTTGACAAATGTGCCAAGTACATTCATGAGGATGATGAATGAAGTGCTGAAGGAATTCATTGGTAAGTTTTTCATTGTTTATTTAGATGACATATTGATTTTCAGAAAATCAAGAGAAGAACATTTGAAGCATTTAGCTGCAGTAATGAGAAAGCTACAGCAAGAGAAGTTGTTGATCAATGTGAAGAAATCTTCATTTATGAAGAAGCAACTCATTTACTTGGGGTTTTTCATATCGGCAAATGAATTGAAGATGGATCCAAGTAAAGTGGTTGTAATAAAGAATTGGCCATCACCAAGAAATGTTTTTGAGGTGAGAAGTTTCCATGGTTTGGCTAGTTTCTACCGAAAATTCATCAGGAATTTTAGTGGGATTAGTGCAGCAATGATGGACACAGTGAAGAAGCAGCATAAGTCTTTTCATTAGACTGAAGAGGCAGAGAAGAGCTTCAATCTGTTGAAGCGAAAAATCACTGAACAATCAGTGTTGGTGTTGCCAAATTTTCAAAAAGTTTTTCAGGTAAAGTGTGATGCAAGTGGATTTTCCATAGGAGCGGTCTTGAGTCAGGATGACAGACCAGTTGCATAATTCAGCGAGAAGCTGGATGAGGCGAAGATGAAATACTCCACGTATGATAAAGAATTTTATGCTATTATACAGGCGTTAAAGAAGTGGAGGCATTACTTGATCCTAAAAGAAATTGTGTTGTATAGTGATAGTCATGCATTACAGTTTGTGAGTCAGCAGGAGAAGCTGAACCAAAAACATGCAAAATGGGTAGAGTATATGCAAAATTTTACATTTGTAATTAAACACATTTCAGGGACTGCTAACAAAGTGGCTGATGCTTTGAGTAGGAAGTGTTTATTGCTGCAGGAGTTTTGAGTCAAGACATTGGGCTTTGAAAACCTTGAAGACATGTATGCAGGTGATGCAGATTTTGCAGAGGCATACGAGGCAGCTGAGAATCCAGTTCTTAGAGACAAAATCCCGTGGATGGATTATATGATTCAGAATGGACTGTTGTTCAGAGGAAACCAGTTATGCATTCCTAATTGCTCCATGAGGGAGAACCTGCTAAAGGAGAAGCATAGTGGTGGATTAGCGGGGCATTTTGGCCACGACAAGACATTCACAAAGTTGAGCGAAGCATACTTCTGGCCGAAGCTGCGAACATATGTCAAGAATTTTGTTGACAGGTGCAGAGTTTGCCAACATTCTAAGGGTAGAAAACAGAACACAGGTATTTATCAACCATTACCCATACCAGAAAGGCCATGGGAGGCGATCAGCATGGATTTCATACTAGGACTGCCGAGGACGCAAAGAGGAAATTATTCAATCTTTGTGGTGGTTGACAGGTTTTCAAAGATGGCACATTTTATTCCATGTCAGAAGACCAGCGATGCGACTCACATCGCAAAGTTGTTAGACTTCATGGTTTACCCAAAAGCATTGTATCAGACAGGGATACAAAGTTCATTGGACATTTCTGGAGGACACTCTAGAAGAAGATGGGAACTAACTTTATGTTTAGTTCAGCCTACCATCCGCAGACATATGGGTAGACAGAAGTGGTCAACAAAAGTCTGGGAGACTTACTTAGAAGCCTAGTGATAGAGCACCACAACAGCTGGGAAAATGTGTTGCCACAGGAAGAATTTTCTTACAATGATCTAGTGAACAGAAGCATAGGTAAAAGTTCATTTGATATTGTATATGGCATATATCCAAGAGGAGTATCTGATATGAAGGATTCAGAGAAGATAATGACAAAGAGCGCGAGCGCTAAAGAATTCGCAGAGGCGATGGAAGAACTTCACAGCAGGGTGAAGCAACGATTGCTGGAGTCGAACCAGGAATATAAGCGCATAGCGGATCAACATTGGAGACAAATTCAATTTGATGTTGGGGATCTAGTTCTGGCATATATGAGGAAGGAAAGGTTCCCAAGGGGAACATACAACAAGATGAAAATGAAGAAAATTGGGCCATGCAGAGTCCTGAAGAAGTTGGGAGAAAATGCTTATGAGATTGAATTGCCGGATGACATTGGAATATCTCCGACATTCAATGTCTCAGACTTATATCCCTATAAGACTGGGGAAGCAGGAGCTAGGAGTGATGAGCAGCCATAAATCTAGTGGCAGAAGCAGATGTCGATTTCAGAAAGGCCACAGATGGAGCAGATACTTGACAGAAGAGTCAGCAAAAGAACCAGACGAAAGCAATACTTCAAGTATCTGGTGAAATGGAAGAACCACCTAGTGGAGGATGCTAGCTGGGAGACAGAATCAGTGATTCAGAGGCATGGACAGAGCGTGAAGGAGCTCATGGATGGGAGCTCGTGAAATATTTCAAGCCAAGGAGTATGATGCAGGAGCATCACGACTACCAAAGCCAGTGTGGAGCCAGTGCATGTGTTTTTAAACACATGACATATAAGCTTGATAACTTTTTGAATTTTCATTAAAGATGAAGCGCCATATCCTTCAAGGAAACATTTATGAAGGAGCACCTATTGTATTGTATTGTATATGTATGGTGTTGTTTCTCTGTGTATGTGGTTAATGTGCTCTTGAATGTTTGTTTTCTGGATATGCATTTGCTTTGAATATGCTGTGCATGTGATTTCAGGGTTTGAAACTGAAGTATGAGAAGGAGGAGAATGAGTTTCAATTGTTTCTCTATCTGAGCCAGGAGATTCCTGCATAGAGTGCAGTTGAATTCATCCGCAAGGAGTGGGTTGATGAGAGCTCAATAGTTGAACACTTATTCTCATTTCCACAGAAGTTGCAGGGGTTGTTGAAGACGTGCAAGAGTGTGCAGGTGGAATTAGAGATCTCCATTGTTAGTCTGAACAATGAAGTTAGACGACTGCTGCTGCAGAGAGGGCGCAGAGTCTGAAAGATTCAATACTTGAGAAGTTGATGAACGTTGAGCGCAAGGGGTGCATATAAATTCCTCTGAAGGAGTCAGGGTGAATAAGCTCAGGAGGGATAGTTCCTTCGTGGTATTGTTGAAAGAGAGCCCAAGAGGTTTGGGTTGAGGAAGGTTCGTTTCGAGGAAGGTTTCGAGCAGGAGCTGCAAGCGCAGGCTTGGAGAACAAGTCTTGGCAGAAGCACTTATTCATTTTAAAGAAATCCTCAAGGAGGAGGAGTCGACGGCTACGATTCGCAGGGGAGATCAGCGAAGTCCCGAAATCCGTCAGATCTCAGGGAAGTTGCGCAGGGTTTAAGCTTTAGCGCACAGGGGAAGAGTCAGAGCTCATCGGGACTTGACTCATCAGAGAATCAGAGTCTCCAAGAACATAGGATTCTCGCAGGGAGAAATTGCGACCCACGATTTCCCGAAAGGAGTATAGTCGTAGATCCCGGACTTGGTACATGTCAACAATCTGGAGAGTCGGGGTTCTGGTGTTCGGGATCTTCCCATGCAAAGGAAATGCTGCAATTGAAATCGCGATCATGCGATACCCAATAGCGCGACAAGGAGGGGTCACGTGGAGGAGAGTGCCCGCACGTGCATTGGGGTTTGGTGTTTCGGAGTTCTTGGGGACGAGGGACTCACAACCATGGGAATCGCGATATCTTGATACGTGATTTCCCGACGGAGGTAAGAGCGAAGTGGAGGACAAGTGTCAGCAAGTAAACTCTCGTAGGGAGAAAACGCCAAGTGGCATTGGCATATCGTGAAATCGGGGTTTTTCATGTTGGGAGTGCAAAGATTTGCGTCAAGGTTTACGAGGTCGCGAGAGGCGATATCTATGTAACCCTTGGTTAGAGTGTGGGTCCCATTTAGTGCTGTAAAGAGGGACAGTTGGCATCGCAGATCGGGAATCGAGGATCTGCGAGGTGAGGATTTGTGACCTCGTATGTACCAATTTCCCGACAGGTAAATTCCTGATCAGGGGTAAGAAAGTTGTGGACGAGTGATCATCGAGATTCGGGGATTGGTGAGACCCGATTTCGTGAGCTGGGGACTTGCGATATCACGAGGTCCGATTTCCCGATTTGGAGAAGGGAAATCACAAAGAAAGTCTGTGGGTATTGAGAACTCCCGACGGGGGGTTGAAGAGTAATTTCAACTCTTCGGGCCTAGTGAAAAGAAGGTCCTGGTGATCGTGGACGTGTGCCGGATAGACATCTGCATCACAAGGTATAAAACATCCCATTAAATAATTTATAGTGAGAGTGACAAGATGAATTGTTTTAAACGTATTTAAGGAGAATTCATGAACCCTAACTTCCATAGGGTATATCTCTGAATGTGTAGTGAAGAAACATCTTGAATGTTTACCACATGTACACCATGATCTATCCTCAGTCTCTAAAACCTTGTTATGTCTGAAACATCCCATAAAATAAGTTATAGTGAAAGTTCCAAGGTGACCTTTTTGAAATGGATTTAAGGAGAATTAAGGAACCTTAACTTCCACTGGGATTATCTCCAAAATTTTAGTGAACTAACAGATGCATTTTTTACCACATGTACAACAATATATATCCTCCATACATTTAAAATTTCAAGGCCTGAAATGTCCCAAAACACAATTTATCATGAAAATTTCGAGCTACCCAAAACTAATTTCGGAACTCTTCCCTTTTGGAATGTAACGACCCCAAACATTGTGACTAACAACGAAGAAGAAAGTGCATTTTTTTCTTTTTTTTAGGAGGAAGGTAACTACGACAACAGTTGAACCAAAAAATGACAATGAACACCATGAAAGAAGATTAGGCAACATATAACAACGACTTAACATTAGCACATCGATCAACTGGGTGAAATATGCGCAAATCAAGGACATACATAAATGACTGCCTGCCTGAAACCAAGACGATGATGCCTACAGGCTAACGGAGAACATCCAAATTCCCAACACAATGATCTCAATGACCAATAACTAGAACCTCAAGGTGCTCAAACCAAATGCATGAAGAAGTTACGACCCAAGCGCTAACAAGAACTTACGACAATCAACAACACTCACAATGGGACGCCCGACTCTGACCAAGTCATCATTCATCGCTATCCAATAGGGTGCACCATGATCCCCTCAACTGGAATCATATCATCCCTAGGTGATATACATGACAATAACCCTCACGAAATAAAACCTATCTAGACCAAGGGATCAAGATAAAACCAACGCGCTATGAGCCTAACAACTCACAAGAAGAATACACCCATACCCACATGACAGGCCAACGGACGTCGGGGGTCAATCAACCATTAATTAAATTGTGCAATTACCCAACGATTTTTTTCTTTCATAGGAGACACTATTTATCAATGAAGTCTCTCGGACGGTGAAACATATATGATAGAGTAATGATTATAAACTTCATGTCCAGGGATTGTCAATATTTGAATCTCTAAATAGTGAACACAATAATCGGTTGTTTTCTTAACCATACATATATATAGAAAAAGGGTTAAAATAAGAGAACAAAGTTAGACAACTAGTGAAGGGTCAAAGGAAAACTTGTATCTCACGAACTTAGAAATAATCGAAGAACTCAAGGTCATATCTGACATCACGTTCATCAACTTTTGTGCACACATATCAACATCTATCCCAAGAAATTTTAGTTTTAAGAAAAAGGTTTAACCTTTAAATGTGAAAAGAAAGGAAAGCAAGGGATTATCACATTACACTTTTAAAGGCTAGTCCAAAGGGGGATAGTTTGGCATAAAAGAGACTACATGGCTTTAAAAGTTTACATACGAAAGATATAATTGCACGACTGATCTAATTAGAACCTTGATTTACTTACAACACTTACAACACTGATGCAATTATTGAAATAAAAGTTGATATGATTTAACATGGTAGAATTAAAACATGGATAGAGTTAAACGTTGACATGACTAAACTTGACATAACTACAGAATGATATAATAGAAGAATTGTTATCAAGTTGGCAGTAAATAAAACCATAGATATACAGGAACGTTGTACGAGAATACCCAATGGTTATTCACCTACCAAAAACACTGTCAAATGCATGCCATGTTTTCCGTCCATGTGACATCCCCAAAAATAAAGTATTTTTGAAATTTAAAATTTGTTGGAAAATTATGTCGTTTTTAGTAAGTTCGAATTTTGAAAAGTTTTTCCATTTATGGAAATTCCAAATTTCGAATTTGATAATTGTAATCAAATATTATGATGCTTGGGCAGAGATCTGATTTGACCCAACTAACTATTTGACTATGACACTTGTCTGAAAACTTAATATTTTATATTGATTGCAGGAGGATAAATGGAACAACCATGTTAAAATCAGCTGACCATGACTCCATTAGTGGGAAACATGTTGGAACTACCTCTGGGTTGATTATTATAAGTGGAAAATCAGATATTTGGCCATTGGAAACCCATGAAAATCAAGTATTTAGAAAGACGCAAAAATTCCCAAGGGGGAGAAAGAAAGACCTAGGTAAAAACATTTTTTTGTTAAATAGCATATATGAGGAGGCAGGAAGCTGCCTAATATGCTGGGAGGAGGAACTACTAGATACTTGTTTTTATTAACACTGATTCTGAGAGTGAGGCAAGGGAGAAGACTACTCATAGAGGAAGACATTGTTGAAGAGGAGACTTCAAGTTTTCCCTCATGGATTCATGGTCAGGATAGGGGCTGAGTGGGGTAAGTGTTGGCTGCCCTATTCTACGATTGGGAGGAACGTGGTTGTTCCTTTTGTTTTCCCACGGACTACTTTGTATATGTCTCTTTAATCTCCTCTTTTCATGATTGTACTATTGAAATCATTGTATCTAGTTTCTATCGTAGATGATTATCTTTCCAGCATATGTATTAGATAAAATTATAGAGTTGTTGTATATTAATTAAAGTAGAAATAATTTAAATCAATTAAAAGGCTGTAGCTATTCGAGCCTGGTATATTAGTCATTCTAAGGATGAAACCAGTATTCTATGGGATATATCTATGACTGTTTTCTGTAAGTTATGTGTGGTAGGAACATAATCAATATCTTAAATTATGAAATTATAAAGTGATGAGTTATAGATCTAGTGGAAATAAAATCCATATTCGAACATTAGATGGTGTTATAGTACTACTGTGTGTTAAACGTGTCAAGATAGATCTAATTCTACTTAATGAAATAAAAATTAAGCATGTACATCCTGAAAACTACAATTTCTGGAACGATCTACCGATCATAAGATAATCATACGGTCAAACATCTTTAAGTACCTAATATATATCATGAGATTTCAATCTGTGTAAACATTTAGAGAAATCTGGAGAGAATGAAAATTATCATAATCATGCATGTTTGTACTAAAATATGTAACCATGACTATCTAAAACCCCGAATATAAATATTGTATATTACAAAAAGGTTTCCATGGGATATAATTGTGAATAGTTAATACACAAGGGATAAGTATCGACTGTCACAGAATAGTACTATGAAACCTCACTGTATAAATTATAGAAGAGGGTTATAGCTGTTCCCTTCATAATAACCAAAAAACAAAAGGAATGTACAGAGTCGACAGAATGCCTAGGACAAGTTCTTTGACTCTCTAGAGTATAGACCTTGGATGGTGAAACTTGTTTCAATACGGGGTTTCTTCCCATCTAACAAGTATTTAAAATTACAAGTAAATATGTTACCCTGGAAGGCCTGATAGAAACAGAAACTTGTGGAGAAATTTTACACAGTGGGGAACAAAACTTAGAGTCTAAGATGAAGTTCGGTTGTCGAAACTTGAGTACCTTTTCGGGTTCGGAAACCAACAAATCCATCAAACGCGAAGCATCTGAATCTTGAAAAGGGAATGGATCTCATGAGTCAGCAATGAAACATAGAGGGAACAAAAGTTAAATAGAAACGGATTATATCTGAAACATAAGTAACGCAATTTAATCATAAGGAAATAAATCACTCACAAAAAAGATTAATGAAATTAAAATACAGAATTATTACTTAGCTTGCGACCGGTTTGGAATCTTTTCCATCACCACCACTGAGCGAATCCATCCTCAGTCGAAAGGGGGAAATGGAAGCAAAGAACGCTGATGGGTACACTCACAAGAAACAAGGGCCCACCATTAATGATTATAACTGAGAAAATTCTTCATCGAATAAGGACAGCGGATAAAAATAGGATTGTAAACAAGTAGAATAGTAACTACATATAGTATGAATACATAAACCATTGAGATAGCTACCACAAATCGATTAATTCATTTCTTTACCCTTTTCGTTGAAGTAATATGAAGAGACATTCATAAATACACATTTCGAGAGCCGAATGCTTGGAATTAAAATCCATAGAAACTAAAAATAGTTTCACAGGCGAAATGATCACAGAAGTTCAAAGATCTTGTTATTCCCGACTCCTTGTGAATCCAGGGAATATAGATTACACAACCACATCAACCACATTAGCGTGCAGTTTATATACATAGGGTATGACGACGGATATATGAATCACAATAGAAGCAAGAAATAATTTACTCAACGATATATATTCCGAAGACTCCCAACATAAGATGCAGGCCTTTGGGTGTTACAACATTTATACATTGGGATCATTATTTACTCTTAGGGATATGCAAGATACCAGATATATAAAATATGCAGAACAGAAATGAAATGCTAGAAATGACAGAATAACAGTAAAATATCCAGCATAATCTTCACAATACATAGAAATGATAGACGAAATAGCAACATAAATAGCACTTTGAATCAGATAGCAATGTTCACAGGCCTCTTCGAGGGGACAACCTCCAGTCGAGCAACGCTCTGTTACAATAATATCCAAGATAGGGTTTTTCATACCCTCGACCCTTATTTATACTAAATATGTCTATTAAGAGAAGCATCTAGAGGAAGATCCTTCTAGAAGCGGAAGCTTCTATTAGTTCTTCTTACATCCGCCTTATTCTATTTTATTGAAAGGTCTTATTAATATTGACCTTTATTACATCCGAATACATTGATCTACCTATGTGCGGGTTAGGACCTTAACATGTCCGCCCCCTTAAAAACAGCCTTGTCCTCAAGGCTTGAGATGTGGAAACTGCTGGAGAATGGTAGCTGGTTCCCAAGTGGCATCTGCTAGAGTCATATCTTTCCACTGTACTAGCACTTCCTTGATGGTTCTCTGACGCAGGCGACGCTCCCTCTGGTCCAAAACTGCTTCTGGTTGTAGCCAAATGGATCCTTCTTTAGCTAACTCTGGAAGGTTGGTTTGAATTTGGCACCTGGTTCCAATCACCTTCTTCAAGCATGAAACATGAAAAAACAGGATGTAGCTTCGACTGATTGGGCAGAGCTAATTGATATGCGACTTGTCCCACACGCTTTAGAACTATGTAAGGGCCATAAAATTTGGGTGCTAGCTTCTGACACTGCTCAACCTTGAGGGAAGTTTTCTTATATGGTTGCAGTCGCAGAAACACCTGATCCCCTTCTACAAATTGACGTTCCGAGCGACCTTGATCTGCTTGCTGCTTCATTCTATTCTCGGCCATGACCAAGTTCTCTTTAAGGGTACGAATGATATCCTCTCGGACTGTAAGTGTTTGGTCGACCACCTGGACCTTCGAGGTACCCGGTAAGTATGAGAGAACTAACGGGGGCTTCTGTCTGTACACTGCTTCAAAAGGAGTCATGTGAGTGGCTGTATGGTATGTAGTGTTGTACCACCATTCGGTGAGGGGTAACCATTGAGCCCACTGGTGTTTTTTTCAGATGCAAAGCACCTCATATAGGTTTCCAAACACTTGTTGATGACTTCCGTTTGACCATATGTCTGGGGATGATAAGTTGAGCTGAGATGCAATTGTGTGCCTTGTAGCTTAAACAGTTCTTGCCAAAAATTGCTTGTGAAAGTTGGGTCTCGATCAGAAACAATAGAGTTTGGCATGCCATGAA
>ML778438.1:738560-781781 GCA_009831015.1 Picea engelmannii | reverse complement strand
CTAAGGAGGATAGACCGTACCCTTAGCCATACTACCCAACTACCCAGGTACTAGAGAGTATCTTCCCGAGTGCTGTTCTCGGTGACACTATAGCAGTCCGACGGCCGATAGGTTTATCTACAGAGGGCTTCAGGAAATCTAGGCCGGTCTGTACACAGGTGTTGTCTGATGCACTACCACTCGAAGGGGTACCAACAGGGGTTACAAGGGTGGCCAACAGACGTGCGCTTAAGAACCACTTGTATTTCCTGCGTGTATGAATCCCACAACCACGGGTTTATGCGCGTAGCGACAGATCTCTGTGGCTTAAAGACGTCGGAATACGTCTCTACCCTGAAAAAAAATACCCACAATTTCTGCCAAGGAAAGTGCTCTGATACCACTTGCAAGATACCACATATATAAAATATGCAGAACAGAATTGTATGCTAGAAATGACAGAATAACAGTAAAATATCCATCATAATCTTCACAATACACAGAAATGATAGACGAAATAGCAACAGAAATAACACTTTGAATCAGATAGCAATGTTCACAGGCCTCTTCGAGGGGGCAACCTCCAGTCGAGCAGCGCTCTGTTACAATAATATCCAAGCTAGGGTTTTTCATACCCTCGACCCTTATTTATACTAAATATGTCTATTAAGAGAAGCATCTAGAGGAAGATCCTTCTAGAAGCAGAAGCTTCTATTAGGTCTTCTTACATCCACCTTATTCTATTTTATTGAAAGGTCTTATTAATATTGACCTTTATTACATCTGAATACATTGATCTACCTATGTGCGGGTTAGGACCTTAACAGGATCCCTGTCACTTATATGCATAAACTCATGACAAGAGGGGCAATAAGCCTTTGAATCTTTAACACCCAAAACGAAATCATAACCATGAATGTACTCTCTTAATCGAGTTATACCAAGTTTTGACCTACATTATGGAACTGTAGTCGTGCAGAACTTACCTCTGAACTAGGACAACATCTTGTAGATTGGCGACTCTCCCGTCCCCTTCAAAATCCCTTACAGTCCGAGCCTTCTATGAGGGTTTGTAGAGGAAAGGAAACCTATCACAAAATAATGGGAGATCAGTAAATAAATCCAACACAGAATAAGAAATATATGACGACCCAACAAACCCATAAATGCAAAACCAGAGAAGATCAATACCAACAGAGTCTTTAATATTTAAGAGTCCTAGATTTGAGGGAAAAATAAAATAACACAGAGTCATTTTCTTACCATGTACAGGGAACACCAAGGAATAAATGCCTTCATATCCTCCACCTAGGTCGCATCTGCCCAAGACCACCAACCTCTTACAGAGTTAAGAGCTACCATAGGGTTGCACTAAGGAATTTTCTTTCGTTTTGCAAATAATTAGACACAGGCGGGAGACAACATTAATCACCTACCCACCCTTCGCAAAAGTAGAGTAATGGTGATAGTAGGCAACAATATGGTACCATGTGAATGAGGTTAGGTGGCAGGGTTTCGTTCACACAATCATCGAGTTATAAACCTCGGAAGGTGCCCGGGCACATTGCCATTACTCAGGCTGGACAGGGGCTTTAACTCAGGAACTGACAAGTACATCAGTTGAATTTACACCAAGTCTGTGTGAGGCAGATGACTCTGTTAGTGGCATTCCTAATACAACCGATAAATCTAGTTTCTCGTTAGTTGGAATGAGACTACCTGGTTCATTAACCTTAATTCTTTCGGAAAGGAGGACTAGCATGCTTGAACCCTTCAACGACGACAACTGTCAACCCACCACAAGTCTGGATTCATGGTTGGGTAAGGGTAATCATGATCTGTTTTACACAGAGTGTATCATTCAAACAATTTTAACAAAGCTTTAAAGTCCCTCTTTAATCTAAGTCTAGTGATCTTTAATATGAGTAGTTCCTTTCGAAACCCAATAACTCTCGTATAGGTTCTCGTATGTATAAGCAATGATAATGTTATGTTGGAGAGATTGGAATACCCTAATGTTTAACACTTTATAAAGCTATGTCTTTGGATGGGCCTTTACCCCTTTTGCTAACTTTTGTTAGTAAATTGAGGAACTATATTTTTAACGAGTTTAGCCTTGTAACCTTTATATATATAGTTTTTAGATAAGCAGAGACGTTTAAAGATAAAATTATCTTACAAAGGAAGGTAGATGTATCGACAACAATAGTGACCATAGCCCTTATGGGAGTGATAGTATCGACACCTAATCACATACGATAACCTTGATACCTTCGAAACAAGTTGATCAAAGAAAATGGAATTTTAATGTCACTAAGATTTTTTTTTTTTTTTTGGAATTTTGAGGATCATTACATATGGTATTAGAGTAATAGGTTACAACACTTGGACCTTGAATAGGGAGATGTGATTTCTTATATATAATTCTATTGTTATAAAGATAATAAAAACCTTTATTGTTACAAACAAAAAACCTTTTCTATTTTGTGTTAATCGTGGCAGCAGTAAATGACGATGGGGAAATCCGGAACAAAGATCTTCAGAAAATCGGAGACAGAATGGTGAAGGAAGTTCACCTAATGAAGTTCTGGAAACAATGAAGAATCTCATCATCGAACTGGAGGTTTTCAAATCCGACGATGAAAAATTAAAGAAAGCTCAGCAGGAACAATAAGAAATAAATGAAGTCCTACTGTGCAGTATAGTGACCAAAAAAATCCCAAAGGATGATAATAACGAAGAAGAAGTTAGCAAGACAGCTTCCAAGAATTCTGGGCCTGAAATAGAAAAAGGAGACAGTTCATCTGAAGGTACACCTTCATCTGAGGACAAAACTAAAACAGACCGAAAGAGGAAACAAGTAGACCACCTTGAAGGAGAATTTAAGAAAATTAAACCAGCTACCTTTGATGGAGAATCCAGAACAGGAGAAGAAGTTGAGGCATGGTTATTGGACATCAAAAAGTATTTCCAGATATATAACTATTCAAGCAATATGAAGGTCAGAATGGCCATATACAATCTGAAAGGGAAGGCCAACATTTGGTGGCAAGACCTGAAATTGGCCAAAGGCCTAAAGGAAAAATAGATGGAATGGTCTGATTTCAAGAAATATTTCAAGAAACAGTACCTATCTGAAAGCTACTATGAAAGGAAAACAAAAGAGTTTTATGAGTTAAGACTTGGACAGATGACAATGGAGAACCTTATAAATAAATTTCTAGAATTACTAAGGTTCTTGCCTTACATCCGGGAGGAAAAGGTAAAAATCCAGTGATTCTTAAGTTGTTTACCGCAGTCCTACAGGGATAGAATTGAGTTTGAAAACCCCAAATACTTGAGTGAATTATTCAGGAAAGCATGAATGTGCTACGATCAATATAAATAGCGAGCAAAGTTTTCCAAAGCCTGGAAGGATAAGAAGCAAGATCGAATGAACCAGCAGAAGAAGGGATACTAACCATCTCCGTATTGTGATGCAACAAAAATCTTTCCAAGAAAGGATTTTCACTCCAACCATCCGAATACACAAGGGAGCATTAAACTGGTTAATCTGGGAATGAAGAAGTTTGGAGACAACCCCCACGAACCACTAAAGTTCTGGGAATGTGGAGAACCTCATCTAAGGAGGAACTATCCTTGTTTAAGTTCAACAAAACATAATTGTTGTTCATAATTTACAGGAAGCCTCAACAGTGGGAGACATGGGCAGAAGCTTGCATTATATTAATGCATCCATAGACAGTCGACAAGCTGACCACTAATCCTTTGTGGTAGAAATTGAAGGTAAAATCAATAACACCCGAATTTATGTTTTAATTGATCTTGGAGATACGTTAATTTATATCACTCCTGGAGTAGTTGATCCATATGGATATTGGTGGCTACCCACCTTTTCCAACTGGCTCAAAACAATTTTCTAACATTTTTGGCAATTTACTATTTTTAGCAGTTTTAACTTTTGGGGCCATTTTGAGGGCGTAAATGAAGGTTTTTTGGTATCAATATCCTCAGTGATATGTAAAGGCATGATTGATCCTATGAAATGAATCTCCTCGATGATACCTTTCCAACAAGCTATCACATGCCTAAAACGGAGATCGTAAGCAAAAGTTATGACCCCAGGAAGTTGATCTACTAACTTACCCAAACAGGGCCCACATGACTTTTGGCGCTTCATCTCCTAGGGTTAGGTTTTTGGATGTATATGGTTTTTGGAATTATTTCTTATTGTAAAAAGGCCTTAAGAGCATCATTGTAACCTTCTTCTTACGAATGTGCACTGTCGTCACATCTCTTTCATAGAGATAAGCCGCCACCATTCCAGCCAGCTTGTTTCCGCTGCATTTTACAGTTTCGTCTTATTTCGTTATTGAATTGAAAACCAATTTTACTGTATCTCTATTATATTGTGTTAATCATCTGTTAATAATATGTATTCATTTTGTTCTTCTCATAAAATCCATATCAGTGGTATCAGAGCGGTCTGCTCCTTGTCGTCTTAATGCATGTCCCCAACGAGGTCGGAGTACAAAGAGTTGGGTCTCGAGCTTGGTTCTCTTAAGGACAGAAGCTCTCGCAAGCCCAAGAGACCTCCCATGGCTGAAGAAAATAAAGATGATGGGACAGGAGATACTTTCAAACTTTTGATTGAGGAATCCTTCACGCAACAGAGGAACGAGATGATGGATAGTTTCGTGTGAATCCTTCGGCGACTACCAAAAGATGATGCATCTTCTTCGAACGGAGGCACCGCCCCCTTCAAGGTACAAATAAACTTTGATATTCATATATTTGAAGGTTAGATAGACGCAGATGATGTATACAAGTGGTTAAATCTACTAGAAGGGTATTTTTCTATTCATAAATTTTCGAATAGAGAAAAGATTACTTTTGCGCTCCTCAAAGTCGTTCCCCATGTCAAAGATTGGTGGGAAACTTTCTGTGAGCAAAAGGAAACAGAGGAAACCTAATTATTTTCAGTCACGACCACCTGGGAATTCTTCAGGGATGTTATTAATGAACAATACTACCCTGTCAGAATTTATGACGACATGTATACCAAATGGACCACACTGCAGCAAGAAAGAGACCAAGTAGTGCCAGATTTCACAAATATCTTCCATACCTTGTGCACAAAGTTCGGTATCAAATATTTAAAGTGACATATGGTGCTCAAGTATTGTGGTTCTTTTCATAGATACATCCATATCAAAATGGAATTTTTGGACATATCATCCTTGGGCGCGGCCTACCGATATGCCGTCAAAATCAAGCAGAAGCTCAAACAAAAGATGCGATAATTTGGGCCTGGGAACCCCACACAAAAAAATCTAGGAAAGGGTGGCCCCAACGCACCGAGAAAAGGACAGAGCAAATATGGACAGTATCAGGACAACCAGTACAAGATGAAAGCAAAGAAGGACACCAGAAAGACAAAGAAACATATTGGGAAGTGGTGCGACTTCCATCAGAGCCCTTGGCATAACATTGTTGATTGTCGCTCAAAGCAGTCACTGGTGGCCGAAGTGAAAGCCTCTAAATCAGATGTAGATTTGGACTTCGAGATAGAACCAAAAAGGAGAATACAGATCATTGACGCAGAATCCAGTGCCACCGTTGCTACCACCAAGCTCCAGCCTGGTGAACAAGACGAGCTAGAAGAAGGAGAGCGCCTCTTCCATTCATAGATGTGGGTTAAAGGAACCCCGCTGCACTTCATCATTGATAGAGGTAGCCAGAAGAACCTCATCTCAGTAGAGGTCATTAAGCGGTTGGCCTTGCCAACAATGCCGCACCCACAACCCTACACCATTGGATGACTCTGCCAAGGAAGCAATCTCCATGTCAGCCAATAGTGTCGACTGTCGTACGACATCAAGCCCTTCAAAGATGAGGTATTGTGTGATGTTGCTCCTCTTGAAGTATGTTATTTTCTTTTGGCCAAACTTATTTATGGAAACGTCATGTTGTATATGAGTCTAGGCCTCGTAGTGTTATTATTATTTTGAACAGGAAATTGTACAAGATATCCGAGGTAGTCCCACCTAGTGTTATTTCCTTGATATATGCTAAGTAAAGGAGGAAGGCCATCTCTTAGATGGGGAATTTTGTCTTCCTCATGATTCTCTCTCAAAATAAGCGAAAGATCGCAGCCACATCCAGGGTCTCTGCGGCCGACCTCTCCACATAGCAGAAGCAAGTAAATAAGGTCATGGAAGAATACTCATATATCTTATCCTCACCTACAAGGGTACCTCTACACTGCTAGGTCAATCACCCCATCGATCTGACCCCCAGGGCATCGCTGCCCAATGGGCCAGTCTATCATTGCTCTTTGTTAGATAATGAGGAGATAAAGCGACATATCCTAGAACTACTCTATAAGGTTCACATCCATCCCATCTCATCACCTTGCAGGAGCCCAATCGTGCTGGTACAAAATAAATATGGAACCTAATGACTCTATATTCATTATCGGGCTCTGAATAAAATCATTGTCATAAACCGATACCTGATTCCCTGAATTGATGACCTCCTTGATCAACTCACGGGGGCCAAATACTTCAGTAAGATTGATCTGAAGTCTAGCTACCACCAGGTCCCGATAGAACAGACAAATGTATGGAAGACCACCTTCAAGTCAAATGAAGGAATTTTTGAATGGTTCGTCATGCCCTTTGGTTTGACAAATGCTCCAGCCACTTTCATGAGGATGATGGACGATATCTTGTGACCATTCACCAATACTTTTGTAGTGGTGTATCTAGATGACATTCTAATTTACAGCAAGACTTGTGCCGAACACTTGCAACATATTCAGCAGGTTCTGCACACCCTGCGACAGCACAAGCTATATGCCAACCTGGAAAAATGCTCCTTTGTCATGGACAGGGTCCATTACCTAGGCTACATCATTGATCAGCATGGTGTACATGTGGATCCAACCAAGATCCAAGTCATCCGTGACTGGCCAGCCCCAAAAACACTCACTGAGCTTCCGAGCTTCATGGGACTTTCTAATTTCTACCGTGGGTTTGTGTTGGGTTTCTCCCATATTGCATAGGCCCTCAGCCAAATAAACAGGGGTGGTGGTAAGGATAAATTTGCATGGGACCGGTCCCAACAACAAGAATTTGATGATTTGAAGAAACACTTGTGCTTAGCCCCAGTACTCTCACTACCAGACCTGCAACATTCCTTTGAGATCGAGACAGATGCTTCAAACTATGTTGTGGGCACCATTCTCACTTAGGACGAGCACCCCATGGCCTATCATAGTGAGACACTATTAGATATTGTCTGTAAGTACCCTACTTATGACAAAGAAATGTACTCCATTGTGAAAGCATGCCGCCAGTGGAGACATTACATTCTTGGGAAGGAGACAATCATCCACACTAATCATAAGCCATTGCAGTTCATGCAGACATAGGGAAAATTGCAGAATGACCGCCATCAAAAGTGGTCCACATACTTACGACAAATCCACCTCAACATCAAGTATAAAATAGGAAGCAACAATCGCATCGTTGATTGCCTCAGTAGACTGTCAATCACGACACTCATGACGGTGCTAGACTATTGTGGCCATGATACATTTGGATGGCCCCAACTCTATGAGATAGACCCTGACTTCGCGACCACCTACCAAATGTTTGGTGAAAATGCAGTTGTCGATAATTTCCATCTTCAATATGGGTTGTTGTGTCGTTTGGGCCATATCTGTGTTTCATCAAGTGAGTGAGCGAAGCTAATATAGGAAGCCCACTACAATCAAGTGGCAGGACACTTCGGCATCGAAAAGACAGTGGTGATGCTACAAAAACATTTCTACTGGCCGAAACTTCGACAGGAGGTCGACAAGTATATCAGGTCCTTCACTGCCTGTGCTATTGCCAAACCGACCACTAAGAAATAGGGCCTGTACGCCCCTCTTCCTACTCCTGACAGGCCATGGGAATCTATCTCAATGGACTACATGTCGGGCCTCCCATCCACCAAGCGGGGAAATGACTGTGTTTTTGTTGTTGTTGATCGCTTTTCTAAGATGGCAATTATGGTTGCCTACAAGAAGAGAATCATAGCAGAGGCCACTGTCAAGCTCTTCCTTGAACGAGTCTGGGTAAATTTTGGAATCCCACAAAGCATTGTCTCAGATTGGGATATTCAATTTCTTAGCACATTCTGGTCGAGCCTCTGGTCACTGCTAGACACCAAGATCACCAAATCCATGGCCTTCCACCCCCAGACAGATGGCCAAACCGAGGTTGTAAATCGAATGATTGTCCATCTCCTTTGCATGTATAATTCAAAGAACCCTCGCACATGGGATGAGAGCCTTCCCTATGTCCAACATAGCTACAACCGAGCCTTGCATAGCTCAATCGACCACAGCCCCTTTCAAGTGGGGTTGGGATTCCAACCATTGGGTCCCATAGATGTTTCACTTCCCCTTGAGATCACCTCAACTGACTCATCTCCTGCTCCAACTGAAGCTAACTAAGACACCCAGTTCATTGAGAAGATCCAACACATCTGCCAACATGTTCAGGATATCCTACAAAAGTCAAATGACAAGTACAAACAATGCCATGAGCAACATCGGGTGCCGCATAAGTTTCAGGTGGGTGACAAAGTTTGGTTCCACTTGCAGAAAGAATGCCTTACAAGACCCCATTGGAAGCTTCTCCCACTCTGTTATGGACCATACACTATCACCAAGGCCATGGGGGATAATTCTTTTGAGCTCAACATTCCTCTTTTCCTTGGCCTGAACCCAATGTTCAATGTGGATCTCCTTTGCCCTTCTTTCCCACCATTATTGGACACCTTAGAATAACACCAACAGAGCTCAACCCCGATTACATACAACATAAAATGATCATATTGTAGACAGATAGATCAAGGTCACTCGACAACAAAGGATCCAACTTTATCGAGTCATCAAAGTAGGGAAACTCCTACACCAAAGCAAGTGGCTCAACCGGGGCCAAATTCAATAGAAATTTCCTCATCTAATGGGGGACCTCAACGCAATGGAGACCATTGCTTCCTAAGGAGAGAGGATTGATCTAGATGGATATTGGTGGCCACCTACCTTTTCCAACTGGTTCAAAACAATTTTCTGACATTTTTGGCAATTTACTATTTTTAGCAGTTTTAACTTTTGGGGCCATTTTGAGGGCCTAAATGAAGGTTTTTCAGTATAGAGCTCCTCAATGATATCCATAGGCCTTGTTATTCCCCCAGAATGAATCTGCTTGATGATACCTTTCCAATGGACTATTACATGCCTAAAACAAAGATCGTATGGAAAAGTTACGACCCCAGGAAGTTGATGTACTAACTTCCCCAAACAGGGCCCACATGACTTTTGGCGCTTCATCTCCTAGGGTTAGGTTTTTGGATTTCTATGATTTTTGGCATTTTTTCTTATTACAAAAAGGCATTCAGAGCCTCATTGTAACCTTCTTCTTACGAATGCGCGCTGTTGTCACATCTCTTCTTAGAGATAAGCCACCACCATTCCAACAAGCTTGTTTCTGCTGCATTTTACAATTTCATCTTATTTCGTTATTGAATAGAAAACCAGTTTTATTGTATCTCTATTATTTTGTGTTAAGCACATGTTAATAATTTGTATTCATTTCATTCTTCTCATAAAATCCAGATCAGTAGTAGAGTCAAATAAACTTAAGAGGATGAAACATGCAAAATCATGGCTGGTACAGTTAGCAACAGGAACTAAAAGGAAAGTGGTTGACTTTGTTTCTGATTTTGAATTTAACTTAGATGGTCAAAACATAAAAACAAATCTGAATATTCTACCACTAGGATCCTACGATATGATCATCGGAATGGGTTGGTTGGAAAGACACAAAGCAGTTCTAGATTGTTATACAAAGACACTTAACTATAAAGATAATTGTGACACTACTAGAATAGCCCAAGGTATACCAAAACCAGTATCAGTTAGACAAGTCACAACAATGTAATTCAAAAAATGTATGAGAAAGGGGTATCAAGTTTATGCCATCCAAATAACGAATCTATTAGAAAAAGAAGATAAGCCGAAGCTAGAATATTTTGCTGTCCTATGTGAGTTTAGAGACATGTTTGTTGATGAGATATTGAAATTACCTCCTAGAATGGAAATAGACTTCTCCATAGACCTACTACTTGGGTCAGCCCCTATCTCGAAAGAACCTTATCGAATGAGTTTACTTGAATTGACAGAACTAAAGATACAACTACAGGAATTATTGGACAACGTATATTAGACCCAATGTTTCACCATGGGGAGCACCAGTCCTCTTTGTGAAAAAGAAATATGGTACTCTAAGATTATGCATCGACTATAGACAATTGAATAAAATGAATATTAAGAACAAGTACCCCTTACCTAGGATAAATGACCTGTTCCATCAAGTAGGCGGGGCCAAAATCTTTTCAAAATTGGATTTACGATCCGGTTACCATCAAGTCAGGATAAAAGATGAGGACATAAGAAAAACAACCTTTTGAACAAGATATGGACACTACAAATTCGTAGTCATACCTTTCGGACTAACTAACACACCATCCACATTTATGTTCCTGATGAATAGTATTTTCAGTCAGTACTTAGACAAGCTCGTACTAGTATTTATCGACGATATTCTGGTTTATTCTAAAAAGGAGGAAGAACATGAAGAAAACTTAAGAATCATCCTGCAAACTTTAAGGAAGCATCAACTGTATGCTAAATTCGATAAGTGGGATTTTTACCAAAAGAAGATACAATACCTAAGACACGTAATATCTGCAGAAGGCATTGTAGTCGACCCTGAGAAAGTAAGAGCCATTATGGAATGGCCGGTACCAAAGGATGTAGCAGACATCGGGTCATTCATGGGAATCACCATATATTATCGCAAATTCATAGAAGGATTTTCCAAAATAGCTTATCCTATCACGTCATTACAAAAGAAAGGGACCAAGTTTAACTGGTTACAGAAGTGTCAAGACAGTTTTAACAAGCTGAAGGAATTATCAACAACTACACCCATATTGAAGGTAGCGGACCCAGATAAAGACTTTACCATATGTGTTGATGCAAGTAAAAAAGGACTAGGTCGTGTCGTAACTCAGGAAGGACACGCAATTTGTTACGAGTCCCAGAAATTAAAAGAACATGAGCGAAATTATGTCACTCATGACTTAGAATTGGCAGCGGTAATACATGCCTTAAAAATTTCGCGACACTACATAATGGGAAAAACAATTCTACTATTGACGGATAATAGTGGTGTGAAATATATGTTTAGCCAACCAGATCTTAATGCAAGGCAAGCAAGATGGCTAGCCTTCTTGAGCGAATTCGACTTCGAAGTCAGAAATATAAAGTGTAAGGAAAATAAGGAAGCAAATGCTTTAAGCAGAAGATTCCATGGGTTATTTGAAATAAATATTAGTAGGGCATAAAGTGATCTAGAACAAAGAATAAGGACGACATGTTTTAATGATGAAAATTACACTAAGATAATGGCATAATTACAAAACAATATAGCAAACTCAGATAAACCAGATCTAAATATCGACAAGAAGGGACTATTATGATTTAAAAATAGACTTTACATACCATATTCAACAGACTTAAAGTTAACAATCTTGGACGAAGTGCATAAGAACCCATATTCTGGCCATCCAGGATACCAAAAAACGATAACAACACTTAGAAAACTATTTTACTGGCCTATTATGAAGGGAAAAACAACAGAATACTTTGCTAGGTGCCAAGATTGTCAGCAGGTTAAGGCCGAACACCAACATCCATCTGGCCTATTACAACCATTACCAGTACCAGAATGGAAATGGCAGACCATATCGCTGGACTTTATAATAGGTTTGTCAAAAACTCAGAAACAGAATGATTCTATTATGGTTGTAATTGATAAACTCAATAAGTCTTCACACTTTATTTATGTAAAGTCTACTTTTAAAGCTATAAACATTGCTGAAATATTTATGAAAGAAAATTTTAGACTGCTTGGTATTCCTAAAATGGTGATTTCAGATAGAGACATAAAATTCACATCTTCTTTTTTGAAGGAATTGTTTGCAAGGCTAAATACTAATTTGAATTTCTGTATGAGTTATCACCCACAAATGGATGGACAAACCAAAAGGACAAACCAAATCTTAGAGGATATGCTCCACATGTATGTAAGAACAAAACCAAACAAGTGGGAAGACTATCTACACTTGGTAGAATTTGCATATAATAATGGGTACCAAACTTTGGCTAAGTTAAGCCCTTTCGAGGTACTGTACAATAGAAAGTGTACAACTCCAATTAGCTAGGATAACTTGGTTGAAAGACTCATGGTTGGACCAGAGATGCTCCAAGAAATGGAGAACATGTTAAGGAAGGTACAATAGAACTTAAAAGAAGCATAGGATAGACAAAAGAGCTATGTAGATCAGAAAAGAAGACACTTGGAATTTCAAGTGGGAGACCATGTTTATTTGAAGGTCAAAGCCTGAAAAAGCTCGTTGAAGTTAGGAAACTATGCCAAGATGGCACCTAGGTTTTGTGGGCCCTTCGAGATAATAGCTCGAATTGGACCTGTAGCATACCAACTTGCACTTCCAGCTAATCTAAGAATTCATAATGTATTTCATGTTTTCTTTGTTGAAAAAGTATGTTCATGACCCTACTCATATGATTGATTAGAACTTGGTGCAGGTGGAACCTGAAGGCCATTTCTAGGTGGAACCCCTGCGTATTCTAGACTAGAGAGAAATAACACTTCGAAACAGAGTCGTCGCTCAGGTAAAGGTGCAATGGAGGCACTTTATTCTTGAGGAGGCCACTTGGGAGTTGGAGGGAGATTTGCGGAAATATCCCTCCAATCTTGTTCCAAGAAAGGAACGAACACTGAGGACACTATTTTATTGAAGGGGGAAAGGATGTGACATCCCCAAAAATAAAGTATTTTTGAAATTAATTTTTTTTTGGAAAATTATTCCATTTTTAGTAAATTCGAATTTGGAATTTTTTTGGCATTTATTGAAATTCCAAATTTTGAATTTGATAATAGTAATTAATTATTATGACTATTGGGTAGAGATCTGATTTGACCCAACTAACTATTTGACTATGACACTTGTATGAAAATAGAATATTTTATATTGATTGCAGGAGGACAAATGGAACAACCATGTTAAAATTAGTTGACGATGACTCCATGAGTGGGGAACATGTTGGAACTACTTCTGGGATGATTATTACAAGTGGAAAATTAAATATTTGGCCATTGGCAGCCCTTGAAAATCATGGATTTAGAAAGCTGCAAAAATTCCAAAGGGGGGGAATCAATACCTAGTACGCTGGGAGGAGGAACTACTGAATACTTATTGTTATAAACACTGATTCTGAGTAGAGGAATACATTGCTAAAGACAAGACTTCAAGTTTTCCCTCATGGATTCATGGTCAGGCTAGGGGGTGAGTGGGGTAAGCGTTGGTTGCCCTATTCTACGGTTGGGAGTAACGTGGTTATTCCCTTTGTTTTCTTGTGGACTACTTTAGATATGTCTCTTTACTCTCCTCTTTTCATGATTGTACTATTGAAATCATTGTATCTGGTTTCTATCATAGGCGATTATCTTTCACTCATATGTATTATATAGAATTACAGAGTTGTTGTATATTAATTAAAGTAGAAATAATTTAAATCGATTAAAAGGATGTAGCTATTCGAGCCTGGTATATTAGTCATTGTAAGGATGAAACCAATATTCTACGAGATATATCTATGATCATTTTCTGTAAGTTCTGTGTGGTAGGAACATAATCGATATCTTAAATTATGAAATTATAAAGTGATGAGTTATAGATCTAGTGGAAATAAAAGCCAGATCCGAACATTAGATGGTGTTATAGTACTATTGTGTGTTAATCGTTTCAAGACAGATCTAATTCTACTTAATGAAATAAAAATTAATCATTTACATCCTGAAAACTACAATTTCTGGAACGATCTACTGATCATAAGATAATCATACGGTCAAACATCTTTAAGTAATCAATATATATCACGCGATTTCAATCTATATAAACATTTAGAGAAATCTGGAGCAAATAAAAATTATCATAATCATGCTTGTCTATACTGAAATATATAACCACGACTATCTAAGACCCCGAATATAAATATTGTATATTATAGAAAGGTTTCCATGAGAAATAACTGTGAATAGTTAATACACGGGGGATAAGTATCGACTGTCACATAACAATACTATGAAACCTCATTGTATAAATTATAGAACAGTGTTATAACTATTCCCCTCATAATAACCAAAAAATGAAAGGAATTTACAGAGTGAACATAATTCCTAGGACGAGTCCTTTGACTCTCTAGACTATAAACCTTGGATGGTCAAACTCATTTCAATATGGGATTTCTTCCCTTCTAACAAGTATTTAAAATTATAAGTAAATATGTTACCCTGGAAGGCCTGATAGCAACAGAACCTTGCGGAGAAATTTTACACAGTAGCGAACAGAACCTAGAGTCTAATATGAAGTTTGGTTGTCAGAACTCAAGTACCTTTTCGTGTCTGGAAACCAACGAATACATCAAACGCGAAGCATCCAAATCCTAAAAAGGGAATGGATCGCATGAGTTAACGAAATGAGTTAAATACATCACTCACAGAGAAGATTAACGAAATGAAAATACATAATTATTACTTAGCTTGCGATCAGTGTGGAATATTTTCCATCGATGCCACTGAGAAAATCCATCCTTAGTTGAAAGGGGAAAATGGAACCAAAGAATGTTGATGGGTACCCTCACAGGAAACAAGGGCCCACCATTAATGATTATAACTGAGAAAATTCTTCATCGAATAAGGAGAACGAATAAAAACATGACTGTAAACAAGTAGAATAGTAACTACATACAGTATGAATACATAAACCATTGGGATAGCTACCACAAATCGATTAATTCTTTTCTTTACCCTTTTCGTTGAAGTAATATAAAGAGACATTCATAAATACACATTTCCAGAGCCGAATTCTTGGAATAAAAATCCCTAAACCGAAAACAGTTTCACAGGTGAAATGATCACAGAAGTTCAAACATCTTCATTATTCTTGAATCCTTGTGAATCCAAGGAATATAGATTACACAACCACATCAACCACATTGACAATAAGTTTATCTACATGGGGTATGACGACAGATATACAAATCACAGTAGAAACAAGAAATAATTTACTTAGTGATACATATGTTGAAGACACCCAACGTAATATGTAGGACTTTGGGCATTAAAAAAGTTATACATTGGGATCCTTATTTACTCTTAGGGATCCCAGTCACTTATATGCACAGATTCATGACAAGAGGGGAAATAAACCTTTGAATCCTTAACACCCGAAAAGGAATCATAACCATGAATGTAGTCTCTTAATCAAGTTATACTGAGTTCATACCTACATTACGGAATTGGATTCATCTAGAACTTAGCTTTGAACTAGGACACCGACTCGTAGACTGGCGACTCTCCCATCCCCTTAAAAATCCCTTACAGTCCGAGCCTTCTACGAGGGTTCATAGAGGAAAGGTTTCCTATTGCAGAATAATGAGAGATCAGTAAAGAAATCCAACACATAATAGGAAAGCTTCGGTGACCCAACAAACCCACAAATGCAAAACCAGAGAAGATCAATACCAACAGAGTCTTCGATATTTAAGAGTCCAGAATTCGAGGGAAAAAGAAAAAAACACTGAGTCTTTGGATTACCGTGTACAGTGAACACCAAGGAATAAAATCCTCCATATCTTCCATCCAGGCCGTGTCCTCTCGAGAACACCAACCTCTTATAGAGTTAAGAGATGCCACAGGGTTGCACTAAGGCATTTTATTTCATTTTGCAAATACCAAGAGACAGGCGGGAGACAACATTATTCAACTACCCACCCTTCGTAGAAGTAGAGTAATGGTGATAGTAGACAATAGTACTGTACCATGTGAATGAGGTTAGGTGGCATGGTTCCGTTGACACAATCATCGAGTTATAAACCTCGGAAGGCACCCGGGCATATCGCCATTACTCAGGCTAGACATGGCTTTAACTCAGGACCTGACAAGTACATCAGTCGAATTTACACCAAGTCTGTGCGAGGGAGATGAATCTGTTAGGGGAATTCCTAATACAGTCGATAAATCCAGTTTCTCATCAATTGGAATGAGCCTACTTGGTTCGTTAACCTTAACGCTTTCGGAAAGGAAGACTAGCACGCTTAAACCCTTCAACAAGGACAATCGTCAACCCACCACAAGTATGGATTCATAGTTGGGTAAGGCTAATAACAATTTTTTTTACACAGAGTGTATCATTCGAACAATTTTAACAAAGTTTTAAAGTCCCTCATCAATCTAAGACTAGTGATCTTTAATACAAGTAGTTCCTTTCGAAACCCAATACCTCTCATATAGGAGCTCGTATGTATAAGAAACGATAATGTTATGTTGGAGAGATTGGAACACCCTAATGTTTAACACTTTATAAAGCTATGTCTCGGGATGGGCCTTTACCCCTTTTTCTAACTTTTGTTAGTAAACCGAGGAACTATATTTTTATCGAGTTTAGCCTTGTAACCTTTATATATATGGTTTTTAGATAACCAGAGACTTTTAAAGATAAAATTCTCTTACAAAGGAAGGTAGTTGTGTCATCAGTAGTAGTGACCATAGCCCTTATTAGAGTGATAGTATCGACACCTAATCACATACGATAACCTTGAGACCTTCGAAACAAGTTGATCAAAGAAAAGGAAATTTTAATGTCACTAAGAAAACAAAAATATTTGGCAATTTTGAGGTTCATTACATATGGTATCAGAGCAACAGGTTACAACACTTGGACCTTGAATAGGGCCATCTGATTTGATTATATATAATTTTGTTGTTATAAAGCTAATAAAAACCTTTATTGTTACAAACATAAAACCTTTTCTGTTTTGTGTTAATCATGGTAGCAGTAAATAACGATGGGGAAATTCGAATCGATGGAAATCTGGAACAAAGACCTCCTGAAAATCAGAGACAAAATAGTGACGGAACTTCACCTACTCAAGTTCTGGAAACAATGAGGAATCTCATCTTCGAACTGCAGGTTTTCAAAGCCGACAATGAAAAATTAAAGAAAGATCAGTAGGAACAACAAGAAATAACTGAAGTCCTACTGAGCAGTATAGTGACCAAGAAAATCCCAAAGGATGATAATAACGACGAAGAAGTCAGGAAGAGAGCTTCCAATAATTTTGGGGTTGAAACCAAAAAGGAGACAATTCTTCTGAAGGTACACCTTCAGCTGAGGACAAAACTAAAAGAAACTGAAAGAGGAAACAAGTACACCAACTTGAAGGAGAATTCAAGAAAATTAAACCAGCTACCTTTGAAGGAGAATCTAGAATAGGAGAAGAAGTTGAGGCATGGTTATTGGACATCAAAAAATACTTCCAGATATATAACTATTCCAGGAATATGAAGGTCAGAATGGCCATATACAATCTGAAAGGGAAGGTTAGCATTTGGTAGCAAGACCTGAAATTGGCCAAAGGCCTAAAGGAAAAACAGATGGAATGGTCTGATTTCAAGAAATATTTCAAGAAACAATACCTATCTAAACGCTACTATGAAAGGAAAACAAAAGAGTTTTACGAGTTAAGACTTGGACAAATGACAATGGAGGACCTTATAAATAAATTTCTAGAATTACTAAGGTTCATGCCTTACATCCGGGAGGATAAGATAAAAATCCAATGATTCTTAAGTTGTTTAACACAGTCCTACAGGGACATAATTGAGTTTGACAACCCCAAATTTTTGAGTGAAGTATTTAGGAAAGCATGAATGTGCTAAAATCAATATAAACAACTAGCAAAGTTTTCCAAAGCCTGAAAGGATAAGAAGCAAGATCGAATGAACTAGCGGAAGAAGGGATACCATCCAGCTCCATATCGTGATGCAACAAAGATCTTTCCAACAAAGGATTTTCACTTCAACCATCTGAATATGCAAAGCAGCGTTAAACCAGTAAATCTGGGAACAAAGAATTTTGGGGACAACCCCCATGAACCACTAAAGTGTTGGGAATGTGGAGAACCTCATCTAAGGAGGAATTGTCCTCATTTAAGTTTAGGAAATAGAACTATTTTTCATAATTTATAGGAAGCCTCGACAGTGGGAGACATGGGTAGAATCTTGCATCGGATCAATGCAGCCATAGATGGCCGGCAAGCTGACCACCAATCCTCCATGGTAGAAATCGAAGGTAAAATCAATAACACTTGAATTTCTATTTTAATTGATCCTGGAGCTACGTTAAGTTATATCACTCCTGGAGTAGTAGAGTCAAATAAACTTAAGAGGATGAAACACACAAAATCATGGATGTATAGTTAGCAACATGAACTAAAAGGAAAGTGGTTGATTTTGTTTCTGATTTTGAATTTAACTTAAATGGTCAAAATATAAAAACAAATCTAAATATTCTACCACTAGGATCCTACGATATGATCATTGGAATGGATTGGTTGGAAAGACACAAAGCAGTTTTAGATTTTTATACAAAGACACATAACTATAAAGATAATTGTGACACTACTAGAACAACCCAAGGTATACCAAAACCAGTATCAGTTAGACAAGTCACAAAAATGCAATTCAAGAAATGTATGAGAAAGGGGTGTCAAGTTTACACCATCCAAATAACAAATCTGTTAGAAAAATAGGATAAGCCAAAGCTAGAAGATTTTGTTTTCCTACGTGAGTTTAGAGACATGTTTGTTGATGATATACCAGAATTACCTCTTAGAAGGGAAATAGAATTCTCCATAGACCTACTACCTGGGTTAGCCCCTATCTCAAAAGCACCTTACCGAATGAGTTTACCTAAATTGACCTAACCAAAGATACAACTGCATGAATTATTGGACAAAAAGTATATCAGACCCAGTGTTTCACCATGGGGAGCACCAGTACTCTTTGTGAAAAATAAAGATGGTACTCTAAGACTATGCATTGACTATAGACAATTGAATAAAATGACTATTAAGAACAAGTACCCCTTACCTAGGATAAATGACATGTTCGATCAAGTAGGCAGGGCCAAAATATTTTCAAAATTGGATTTACGATCCGGTTACCATCAAGTCAGGATAAAAGATGAGAACATAACAAAAACAACCTTTTGAACAAGATATGGACACTAGGAATTAGTAGTCATACCTTTCAAACTCACTGACGCACTAGCCACATTTATGTGCCTGATGAACAGTATTTTTAGTCAGCACTTAGACAAGTTCATACTAGTATTTATCGACGATATTTTGGTGTATTCTAAAATAGAGGAAGAACATGAAGAACACTTACGAATCATCCTGCAAACTTTAAGGAAGGATGAACTGTATGCTAAATTTGATAAGTGTGGTTTTTACTAGAAGAAGCTACAATACGTAGGACACGTAATATCTGCAGAAGGCATTGCAGTCGACCCTAAGAAAGTAAGAGCCATTATGGAATGGCTGGTACCAAAGGATGTAGTGGACATCCGATCATTCATGGGAATCACCGAATATTATCGTAGATTCATAGAAGGATTTTCCAAAATAGCTTATCCTATCATGTCATTACAAAAGAAAGGGACCAAGTTTAATAGGTCATAGAATTGTCATGACAGTTTTAACAAGTTGAAGGGATTATTAACAAATTCACCCATATTGAAGGTAGTAGACCCAGATAAAGAATTTTCCATATGTGTTGATGCAAGTAAAGAAGGACTAGGTGGTGTCCTAAGTTAGGAAGGACATGTGATTTGTTATGAGTCATGAAAATTAAAAGAACATGAGCGAAATTATGTCACTCATGACTTAGAATTGGCAGCGATAATACACGCCTTAAAAATGTGGCAACACTACATAATGGGCAAAAAATTTCTACTATTGGCAGATAATAGCGGTGTCAAATATCTATTTAGCCAACCAGATCTTAATGCAAGGCAAGAAACATGGCTAGCCTTCTTGAGTGAATTCGAATTTGAAGTCAGACATATCAAGGGTAAGGAAAATAAGGAAGAAGACACTTTAAGTAGAAGATTCCATGGGTCATTTGAAATAAATATCAGCAGGGCAAAAAGTGATCTGGAACAAAGAATAAGGATGACAGGTTTTAACGACGAAAATTACACCAAGATAATGGAATAATTAAAAAAAATTACCGCAAACTCAGATAAAATAGATCTAAGTATCGATAAGAAGGGACTATTACAATTTAAAAACAGACTTTACATACCAGATTCAACAGAGTTAAAGTTAATAGTCTTGGACGAAGTGCATAAGAAACTGTATTCTGTCCATTCAGGATACTAGAAAATGATAACAACACTTAGAAAACTATTTTACTGGCCTATTATGAAAGGCGAAACAACAGAATAGTTGGCTAGGTGCCAACATTGTCAGTAGGTTAAGGCCGAACACCAACATCCAGTCATCCTATTACAGCCATTACCAGTACCAAATGGAAATGGGAGACCATATCACTGGACTTTATAACAGGTTTTCCAAAAACTCAGAAACAAAATGATTCTAGTATGGTTGTAATCGATAAACTTAGTAAGTCTACACACTTTATTCCTATAAAGTCTACTTTTAAAGCTATAAACATTGCTGAAATATTTATGAAAGAAATTTTTAGACTGCATGGTATTCCTAAAATTGTGATTTCAGATAGAGACGTAAAATTCACATCCACTTTTTGGAAGGAATTGTTTGCAGGGATAATACTAATTTGAATTTCAGTATGAGTTATCACCCACAAATGGATGGATAGACCGAAAGGACAAACCAAATCGTAGAGGATATGCTCTGCATGTACGTAAGAACAAAACCAAACTAGTGGGAAGACTATCTACACTTGGTAGAATTTGCATATAACAATGGGTACCAAACTTCGACTAAGTTAAGCCCTTTCGATGTACTGTATGATAGAAAGTGTATGACTCCAATTAGATAGGATAACCCGGTTGAAAGACTCGTGGTTGGACCAGATATGCTCAAAGAAATGGAGAACATGGGAAGGAAGGTACAACATAACTTAAAAGAAGCATAGGACAGAGAAAAGAGCTATGCATATCAGAAAAGAAGACACTTGGAATTTCAAGTAGGAGATCGTGTTTATTTGAAGGTCAAAGCCTGAAAAAGCTCAGTGAATTTAGGAAACCATGCCAAGCTGGCACCCAGGTTTTGTGTGCCCTTTGAGATACTAGCTCGAATTGGACCTATAGCATACCAACTTGTACTTCCAGGTAATCTAAGAATTCATAATGTATTTCATGTTTTCTTTGTTGAAAAATTATGTTCATGACCTTACTCATATGATTGATTGGAACTTGGTGTAGGTGGAACCCCTACGTATTCTGGACCGTAGAGAAATAACACTTCGGAACAGAGTTGTCGCTCAGGTAAAGGTGCAATTTAAGCACTTTAATTCCGAGAAGGCCACTTAGGAGTTGGAGGGAGATTTGTGGAAATCACATCCAATACTATTCTAGGAAAGGAACGAACACTAAGGAAAATGTTTTATTGAAGGGGGAAAGGATGTGAGATCCCCAAAAATAAAGTATTTTTGAAATTTAAAATTTGTTGGAAAATTATTCCATTTTTAGTAAATTCAAATTTGGAATTTTTTTTCCATTTATGGCAATTTTGAATTTTGAATTTGATAATTGTAATTAATTATTATGACTATTGGGCAGAGATCTGATTTGACCCAACTAACTGTTTGACTATGAAACTTGTATGAAAACATAATATTTTATATTGATTGCAAGAGGACAAATGGAAAAACCATGTTAAAGTCAGTTGACCATGAATCCATGAGTGGGGAACATGTTGGAACTACCTTTGGGCTAATTATTACAAGTGGAAAATCATATTTTGTCCATTGGCAACCCCTGAAAATCAAAGATATAGAAAGCTATGAAAATTCCCAAGGGGGGAAAAGAAAGACCTAGGCAAAATAATTTTTTTGTTAAATAGCATATGTGAGGAGGCAGGACGCTGCCTATAATGCTGGGAGGAGGAACTACTGAATACTTGCTATTATGAACACTGATTCTAAGTGTGAGGCAAGGGAGAAGACTACTCATAGAAGAAGACATTGTTGAAGAGGAGATTTCAAGTTTTCCCTCATGGATTCATGGTCAGGCTAGGGGATGAATGGGGTAAGCATTGGCTGCCCTATTCTACGGTTGGGAGGAACGTGGTTATTCCCTTTGTTTTCATGCAGACTACTTCAGATATGTCTCTTTAATCTCCTCTTTTCATGATTGTACTATTGAAATGACTGTATTTGGTTTCTATTGCAGACAATTATCTTTCTAGCATATGTATTAGATAGAATTACAGAGTTGTTGTATATTAATTAAAGTAGAAATAATTTAAATCGATTA
Organism: Picea engelmannii; assembly: GCA_009831015.1. Taxonomy (NCBI): domain Eukaryota; kingdom Viridiplantae; phylum Streptophyta; class Pinopsida; order Pinales; family Pinaceae; genus Picea; species Picea engelmannii. The sequence continues at coordinate 759,287 of ML778438.1, read as the reverse complement.
GAAGGTTGTAGCTATTCGAGCCTATTATATTAGTCATTGTAAGGATGAAACCAATATTGTACGGGATATATATATGAATGTTTTCTGTAAGTTCTGTGTGGTAGGAACATAATCAATATCTTAAATTATGAAATTATAAAGTGATGAGTTATAGATCTAGTGGAAATCAAAGCTAGATCCAAACATTAGATGGTGTTACAGTACTACTGTGTGTTAATCGTGTCAAGACAGATCTAATTCTAATTAATGAAATAAAAATTGAGCATGTACATCCTGAAAACTATAATTTCTGGAACGATCTACCGATCATAAGATAATCATATGGTCAAACATATTTAAGTACGCAATATATATCACGAGATTTCAATCTGTGTAAACATTTAGAGAAATCTGGGGCGACTGAAAATTATCATAATCATGCATGTCTTTACTGAAATATATAACCACGACTATCTAAAACCCCAAATATAAATATTGTATATTACAGAAAGGTTTCCATGAGATATAACAACGAATAATTAATACACAGGGGATAATTATTGACTATCACAAAATATTACTATGAAACCTCACGGTATAAATTATAGAAGAGGGTTATAACTGTTCCCCTGATAATAACCACAAAATGAAAGGAATGTATAGAGCTAACAGAATGACTGGAAGGAGTCCTTCGACTCTGTAGAGTATAAACCTTGGATGTTGAAACTCGTTTCAATACGAGGTTACTTCCCTTCTAACAAGTATTTAAAATTACAAGTAAATTTGTTACCCTGGAAGGCCTGATAGCAACAGAACCTTGTGGAGAATTTTTACACTGTAGCAAATAGAACCTAGAGTCTAAGATGAAGTCCGGTTGTCGGAACTCAAGTACCTTTTCGGGTCGGGCGACCAACGAATCCATCAAACACAAAGCATCTAAATCCTGAAAAGGGAATCGATCGCATGAGTCAGCAATGAAACTTAGAGGGAACAAAATTTAAATAGAAATGAATTATATCTGAAATAGAAGTAGCACAATTTAATCATAAGGAAATAAATCACTTGCAGAGAATATTAATGAAATTAAAATACAAAATTATTACTTAGATTGCGATCAGTGTGGAATATTTTCCATCGATGCCACTGAGTGAATCCATCCTCAGTCGAAAGGGGGAAATGGAACCAAAGAATGGTGATGGTTACCCTCACAAGAAACAAGGGTCCACCATGAATGATTATAAGAGAGAAAATTCTTCATCGAATAAGGACAGCGAATAAAAACAGGACTGTAAACAAGTAGAATAGTAACTACATACAGTATGAATACATTGGGATAGCTACCACAAATCGATTAATTATTTTCTTTACCCTTTTCGTTGAAGTAATATGAATAGACATTCATAAATACACATTTCCAGAGCTGAATGATTGGAACAAAAATCCCTAAACCGAAAACAGTTTCACAGGTGAAATGATCACAGAAGTTCGAAGATCTTCGTTATTCCTAACTCTTTGCGAATCCAGGGAATATAGATTACACAACCACATCAACCACATTGATAAGCAGTTTATATACATAGGGTATGACTACGGATATACGAATCACAGTAGAAACAAGAAATAATTTACTCAGGGATAAATATGCCAAAGACACCCAACGTAAGATGCAGACCTTTGGGCATTACAAAAGTTATACATTGGGATACTTATTTACTCTTAGGGATCCCTATCACTTATATCCACAGACTCATGACAAGGGGGAAATAAACCTTCGAATCCTTAACACCCGAAAATGAATCATAACCAAGAATGTAGTCTCTAAATCGAGTTATACCGAGTTCAGACCTACATTATGGAACTGGAGTCGTGTAGAACTTACCTCTAAACTAGGACACCTACTCGTAGACTGGTGACTCTCCCATCCCCTTCGAAATCCCGTACAGTTTGATCATTCTACAAGGGTTTGTAGAGGAATGGATACCTATCGCAGAATAATGGGAGATCAGTAAAGAAATCCAACACAGAATAGGAAATCGCTAGCAACCCAACAAACCCATAAACGCAAAACCAGAGAAGATCAATACCAACAGAGTCTTCAATATTTAAGAGTCCTAGATTTGAGGGAAAAATAAAATAACACAGAGAATTTGTTTTACTGTGTACAGGGAACACCAACGAATAAAACCCTCCATATCCTCCTCCCAGGTCACATCCACCCAAGACCACCAACCTCTTATAGAGTTAAGAGCTACCACAGGGTTGCATTAAGGCATTTTCTTTCGTTTTGCAAATACCTAGACACAGGCGGGAGACAACATTAATCACCTACCCACCCTTCACAGAAGTAGAGTAATGGTGATAGTACGGAACAATACACTATCATGTGAACGAGGTTAGGTGGTAGGGTTTCGTTGACACAATCATCAAGTTATAAACCTCAGAAGGTGCCCGGGCATATTGCCATTACTCAGGTTGGACAAGGGGCCTTAACGCAGGACCTGACAAGTACATCAGTCGAATTTACACCAAGTCTGTGTGAGGGAGATGACTCCATTAGGGGTATTCTTAATGCAGCCGATAAATCCAGTTTCTCGTTAGTTGGAATGAGACTACCTGGTTCGTTAACCTTAACGCTTTCGGAAATGAGGACTAGCATGCTTGAACCCTTCAACGAGGACAACTGTCAACCCACCACAAGTCTGGATTCATGGTTGGGTAAGGATAATCACGATTTGTTTTACACAGAATGTATCATTCGAACAATTTTAGCAAAGTTTTAAAGTCCGTCATTAATCTAAGACTAGTGATATTTAATACAAGTAGTTCCTTTTGGAACCCAATACCTCTCGTATAGGTGCTCGTATGTATAAGCAACAATAATGTTATGTTGGAGAGATTGGAATACCGTAATGTTTAACACTTTATAAAGCTATGTCTCGGGATGGGCCTTTAACCCTTTTGCTAACTTTTGTTAGTAAACTGAGGAACTATATTTTTAATGAGTTTAGCCTTGTAACCTTTATATATATGGTTTTTAGATAACCAGAGACGTTTAAATATAAAATTATCTTACAAAGGAAGGTAGCTGTATCGACAGCAGTAGTGACCATATCCCTTATGGGAGTGATAGTAGTGACCATATACCTTATGGGAGTGATAGTATCGACACCTAATCACATATGATAACCTTGAGACCTTCAAAACAAGTTGATTGAAGAAAAAGAAATTTTAATGTCACTAAGAATTTTTTTATTTTTATTTTGGAATTTTGAGGTTCATTACAGTCCATAAAGTTGTCAGTAACGATGTAATTTAATTTGATTATGATTGAATGTTATTGTGTCCCTGCAGTGGTTGCCAACCATCCAATTTGCTAAATATGGAAAGCATTACTGAATCCAAGAAGGATCGATGTCATCAATGCGTAAGGGAGTATAGTAAAAAATTAAGGTGCCCATTGAATTCACCGTCATTAAATCTAAATTCCTGTCTATTATTAAATGTTACGGTATCTAAGGGAAATCGTGGTCAAGATGGGTGAACCGCTGTGACCCTGCATGTGTTTCGAAATATAATGGAAGGACGTTAGGCTGTTGGTAATCAGGCTTGTTGATAGTCCCCATGTATCGCTATTGTCCCTGCGGTAATCGTGTGTATTCGTCACACAATGGGTCTGCGTATCCTTCGATATGTAATTGGAGAACTGTGTAACACTCCAATATCGCAGTGAACAATGACCAACCATTCAATTAAAAATGAGTGGGCCGCCTCTCCCTGATATACCTGAAATAGTGGCATATATACATCAATTCAAACAAGTTACTTTGACGTCTCCATTTTGAAACGCTGGCTCAATTCTTTCTTTTATTAGATAATTTTCACACTCAGGAATCTTGTATCCCTTAGCAACATCCGAATTAGACGACATTATACTTTCTTAAAATGGAACATGTTTCATGGCTCTTGGACTTTGCTTCAATGTTGCTGATTGTGAGAAGATTTTCATTTTCATATATTTTACGTAACCTATTCTAAAGGTATTTCTTTTCGGTTGTTGTAAATCTTATAATGGTGCGGAATCTGGGTCCCTTTAGTTTCATGCACTTCATTTTATTTATATTTTTTAGGATAAGTAGTTCACCGTCCTTGCAACTCAATAAGATAAAAATGGCCTTCTAGAATTCATTATCTACATAATATATGAATCATTGTCTTAGTATAAGGGAAGTCGCTATCAGTCCAACTGTATTACTAAAAGGTAAATAGGTGTAATACGCAACATTCAACTCAACAATGCAACACAACCATTACTCAGTCAACGAAACTATTACACATTCCTAAAACACAATTATTACATAGTCTCAATGCAGCCGACGCACAACCACAAAATATGTATAAATTCATTGTCACTAGATGGGTAAATCCGTAGTTAATATGGTAATAATCACAGTCTAAAATATTAAGCAATACAACAATCAAATGGAGGGGAAAATTGAGTAAAAACAAATGCAATGCCAAGAGAGAATGCTATGTGAAAATGGAAAGCTAGTAAGTAAAATCGCTAAGAGAAGAGCTGGGTAATTGCCCAGAGTTTGGCAGTGTGAAGGTAAAGTAAAGACTTCAAGGAAACTCAAAGATAATCATACATAATATAACATAGAATAAATCAACCACCAGAAACACAGATGTAAAAAATCTCAACCAGGCGCAGGACAAACACTCAGCCAGGATCAATCGATAGGGTAGGCAGTTGGGAAAACAAAATTCGCTCATCATCCACATACAGAAAAGAAGGGCATTAGAATATATAAGCCGCTATGCACCGAAGTGACGACTGTCGATTCGGATCCTGACCGACTGCTCAGGCGTAGACTGACGAACTAGGGATGAGAACGAAGATCGGGCATAAACTCTTCATAAAAATCAATTAAAGCCAATAGGAAAATCACAACATTCAGGGATCGAAAGCCACGAGAACAAGTCAAGCAACGAGCTTAAGGCCATGGGGAAATTTAAGTTCTCAATTAAAATGCTAATTCAAACACCTTCTTTACACAGTTAAAAGTACAGAAATGAAAGCGTAAATTCATAATAGTCTTCCTTACAGAATAATAGCATGCATACCATAGCCCAAGTCACCCGTTCTGAGTTGTTGTCTTGTGTGCTCCATGCAGATCCCGCTTTCCGACCGATGAGACTTCACCGGTACCTCCCAGCCAACACTAGGGGTACTATTCTTCCCCCTTAGCCCCCCGAGCCACAAAGGGGGCATGCACACTGAACTAGAGAACAACTAGCTCCTAGATCACCTCCCAAGCTCGAGCTACCACTCCTCAACGAGCTGGGTATCCCAACTCCCACAAGCTATTTCAGTCAAGTCTAAAATTATGCAGCGTATCGTTACGCATGATAGAAGAGATCCACCCTTCTCCTCCTCCCTCCTTTATATAGAATTTCTAAGTCATTTCTTTCCCAAATTCCCATTTAATTTATTGTTCAATAATTTAATTCAGAAAAATCCTCCCCGTACATGTGTCACCCATCCCCTTCGTTGCACCAGAAAATTATTTCATTAATTATTTAATTACTCCTTTTTCCCTCACCCACCTAAAATCATTCCTAGAATCGCTCCTAGGTGTCACCATATTCCCTTACACATTTCAATGACTTACCCCCTTACTAATTTACTAGTTGAGTTCAATTTAGAAAGTTCTTAAATGCAATATACCTTACTAAGTTAGTCATTATGTTTTTTCCTTATGTTTCCCTTTCTCTTTATGTTTCCCCCTTTTTCCTTAGTTTCCTAATTCTTTTAAATTTCCCTCTTTCCCTTTTCATTTAAAACTTAAATTAGCAAGTGTAGAAAATTATCTGTTCCCCCTTTTTCTTTTTAATAAATTTTAATTAGCATGTGTAACAAAACAATCATTTCCCTTTTAAAATTTTAAATCCCTCAATAATTTGATTTTAATAATTTAATCAAGTTTCTTACCCTCTTTTCGTCACATGTTTAATGATGATTATTATTATTTTTATTTTTTACCACAAGTATTACTTTAGACCTAGATTTTAATTTTCGAGGTTGGGCGACATTTTGTTAGGGAAAATGTTTTTAAATATTTCTTATCATGTTATTCATTCTAAGGCCATATATGTTTATTCTCTTATTAGTTAACAACACTATGTGCCCTTCAGGATGCACTAGGTGCTCCAAGGGTACCACTCGCCTCATTCTGTTTCCCTTGCGCGACGTGCCCTTCAGGACGTACTACGTGCTCCAAGGGTGCCACTCGCCTCTTCACTGACTTGGTAGACATAAAAAACCCATGGAGTCAACACTTCGTCAGGTGATATTGTGGGAGACTAAGGTCCTCTAACGAATAAGGCCCCTGCGTTATTGCGCGCCCCTTAGAATCATCGTGAGCGACTGCCGCAGTCTACCCTCACGACATCGTGGGTCTTCCCAAACTAGGTAATCGCTCACCTACAGTTCGAGCCACAACGAGAGTGCTAGTAGGCTATGGCAGGGCTTTTGTACACACATATCCCTCAACGTCTCTAGTAGTCATGCGTGACCCCTCTACTCCACATGTGAGTCTGGTCGACAAGCTATCGTCAGCCTGCATCATCAACGAATCATGTCAGAAATAAAAGCCATCATGATAACGTCTAATCATATGTGCATATGTCACATCAACAATAATAAAAACCCAATAGTCCACTCCCTGAATCGATCCGGAGTCTAAGGGGTTTCATCGATGCCTCTGCATCCTCGAGGTCCAAAATCCTGCACACTCAGGAAGATTGAGTCAATAGAACCCGTCTATGTCAATACAACAAAATGACATGTCATCAATCCTTAAAGTCTCATAACCATAATCAAATGCCCAATAGTATAATAATCCAGATCACTTGCAAGCAAGTGTCCTCAAAGAATAATTTCACTTAGTACGCACAAGAGAGGGATGTTACATGGAATGATATTCAATCGTTTCTCATCAATTTTACACATGCACACACACACACACCCATACTTTCTCTCAATGATTTCTCTTTTTATACTTTTTCATAACCCTTTATGAAGGGTCATGTCCATCAATTAAATAATTAATTCCCAATACCACGGGAAAATACCCCAAACCCATGGGTTTGAAACAAATTTTTTACTTTTTACTTTTTCACATGAACCCCTATTTTAATATATTTGCAAAACTATATATGTAAGTCAATCTTGGAAATGTTGTGTGTATTGTAATGGCGTACATCAATGAAAATAATTCCAAAAACATCCCCCTTTGTCATTGATGGAAATATTGCAACGAAACACATAGTCCACCAGCCATAGAAATAATTACCCCCCTATATGAAACTATCCCCATGTCTATAAATGTCCCAATAATAGAAAGAGTTCTCTCCCTTTATGAAACTCTCACCCCTTGCCCCATGAAATTGTGCTTCTCCTTAAGAACTTAGTGTCTTGATGAGATGGATATTACTCTGAATTGCATGTTCCTTAATTTGTTCTGACTGTAAAATTTGTTCAAACATAGTTAAGAAATACTACTAAAGAAGTATGAACATTTTCACAGAAAGTGAAATATAATCAGTCTTCATTAATCCAGATAGTCTTTGTATCCAACATAAGTAGCCGCACATCAGAACCAATAGTTGAACATGGTACGATCAGTCTCATCAAATCCAAGTTGATTCAACAAAAAACAGTGGATTCAACAAGAAGACATTAGTTGCGTTTTCATATCGACAAATTCAAGTATTCCCCCCCTTGAGGATCAATAAGAAGAAGCAATAGTTCTTGTTGAAAATTCCTTTCGATGGACAACCTAGTCAAAACTCAATTGCCGAATACTCAGTCGAAACTCTAATAGACTATCATGTCATGTCGATCCTTGATCTCCCACTTCCAAGGAAATCATGAGTAAGTAAAAGGAACATTGTACACATTTACAATGGATGATACACAACAATACAGAGTCCTCAAATATCTATTCAAATGATTCCATGACCATCCATCAATCCAACCACAATCTATCCTAGTAGTCAATACTAGTCCAAACTTTTTCTCTTTCATGTCTGTTCTACAAATATCTGGAAGCATGATTGATGTTCCTTCAATTTTTATGGTGAGGATGATTATAGGGCATAGATTTTTGTGTTGGTTGATTAGAAGAAGTAGTCTTGGGGTCAAGTTCACTTACAAGAGTAGACTAACTTGGCATATCAACAACAATGTCATTTGTAACCTCATGCTAAAATTATGGCATGTGAGGAACATGAAACTCATCAATTTGTTCAACACAATAAATAATAGGTTTCTCTTCTCGAAAACTAATATGAACTCCTCCTGCAAAAAATAAAACTTCCCTAGTTGTAGCAAGGAGAGGTGTAGTTAGGGAGGAAACAACAACATCATATCCAAGACCAGTGTTATTGAATGGGGAACTTTCACAATTGATAATATTGTCTAAGGTTTTAGTACTCTTTTCAAACTTCAAGATTCTGATCAACTCAATAGTTTTTTTCTCTAGTTCTTTTCTTAAGGAAAAAAATTCAGATTCTATATCTTCACCATTTTCTTCCATTTTCTTCATCTATATTCTCACCACTTCTTGCATCATTCTTGCTTCTTCTAATTGAAGATTTATGTTCTTGATATTCTTTTATATTTCTTCAAGGATTTATAACATTTTGGATTTGGAGTCATGATACTCTTATTCATATTTTTGCAGTTGCTCATTTTGTTTCAAATTATTTTTCCTAAGATTATTTATTTTTCTTAAGGCACACGTGATTTATTCTTCAGGATCCACTTCCCAATATGTTTTGAAATTTTCCTCTTCTTTTGATTCCATCGTTTCTATTCCTTTGTCTTCATCAATCTTTGTTTCTATCTCCATTATAAAGAGAGTTTATTCTCTGTCACTATTGAAACTAATTTAACTATTTTCTTCACATGAATCAGTCACCCATTTTGAGTAGATATTCTTCTTCTTCTTATAAGAGTTATTCTTCTTTTCATGCTTGTCCTATTTCTAATTCTTTTTTTGTTGATGCGGTTTTCTCTCTTTCTTTATGTTATGATCTTCTTCATCATCACTACTTTTGTTTTTTTTCATATGTACACTTAGAAGCAAAATGTCCTAATTTTACATAGTTAAATCATTTGAAGGGAAGCTTACCTTTATATTTTATATATTCTTTCTTGATTTTCCTCACAAAATGAGCTTACGTTGCATATGATTCATTTTTGAAGCTATCGCTCCATTCATTCTCTCTCTTCTATCTTCTTTGAATATTTAAAGGTTTCTAACTTTCTTCTCAATTTGATGCATTTTCTTTCTCTATTCTCATTTCATATGTTGTGAGGATCCCATGTAATTCATACACTGTCATTTTATCAAGATCATTCATTTCTTCAATGGAACAAAATTTCACATCATATATTAAGGGAAGTGAAACTTTTGGATAATCATCAGTTCTTCAATCTTTTCCCCAAGTTCTCTGATCGAGTTGACAATTTCATCCACACGAAGGAGAAAGGGTGTAAAATATTCTTAGTCTTTCATTTTCATACTCTCAAATTATCTTCTATGAGTTTGGAGCTTTTCCTTCTTAACGTTGTAATCACCTAAACATGCATTTTTTTAAACTTGTCCCAAATTTCTTTTTACGATCCTCAATGCATCACCTTTATAAACTTAGATTCTGATAGACCACACAATATGGAATTCATTGACTTCATATTATTTTCAATAGTATTATTCCTGACCACTTCTATTAGTGGATTTGTTTTGGTTGTATAACCAGTCACGACTTATTTCCAAATATTAAAACCAAGGGCCATTAAATAGTTTCGCATCCTTATCCTCTAGAAGGAATACTTTATTTCATCGAAAAATGGATCCTTGTTTATGGAGAAACCTTCTTAACTGGTCATGTGTGCTCTCTAGATCTACCTTCTAGTTCTTAGATTGTTTCCAAGGCAACTCACTTTGATACAAATTTTTGAGAGCACACTCATACTGAGATGGGGGGTGAATCTATATACAAAATATTTTTACGTTTTCAAGCATTCATAATGTTGGGTAGGTTTTATATTATTTGCAAGTGTGTGGGGTGGTGTGTCATATTTGGTGAATGTGTCTAATGATCCCTCCCTAGTGGTGCTCTTTGTGTCATGTCTGTCAGGTGATTTCCTAGGGTAGTCCTAGGGGGGGAAGACTTCCCCACTGGTTACGCGGAACATTCGACTCTGAGTGGTAGCTCAGAGCTGAAGGGGTTCAGGGCAATGCTTTTTATGTGTTTTTTCCTATTTTAGTGTTTTTCGCTATTTTTAGCATTTTTCTAAATTAATCCTCAATTAAGGGATTAGGGTTTTGGTAGCTACAAAATACCTAAAATATTGTGTATATATTGTATTGTGAATGATGAAATTAATATAATGAAGAGTTGAGAGGTGTGGAACCAAGGAAGGATATTTTTCTCCCGGTTAAGGGTTTCCATCATAAATATTTGTGTACTATGTGTATGAGCCATTGATTACTTTCTATTTTTCTTAAGAATATGTTTTCATTGCTTTACTTCACAGGTTTAAAACTTATATGTGGTATCAGAACACGTTTTTGGCTTCAAGGGGATGCCTTTTTTGTTGAGGGTTTGGCTTGGTCTTGATATATCGAGTTTATCTTGGGTCTATGAGAAACATAGGTTCAATGGGAACTTTGCAATGGTGATTCATGTCTTGAAAGATAATGGAAAGTAGTTCTAGAATTGAGATTGAGAATTTCAATCGTAAAAACATTGAGCTATGGAATCTCAAGATGGGGACCTTCTTGTAGAAAAATAACAATGGATCATTCAGGATCTCGATACATGACCTACAGGTGCAAAAGCTACTGATTCACAAGCTACTAGTACACAAACTACTAGTATGTAGAAAGAATATTGAGAGAAGATGGATCAAAGAGAAAGGAGTATGATTCAAATCTACCTGGATGATTCAATGTTATTGAATGTGTTGGGAGAATATACAACCAAGGAACTATAGGAAAATTTGGGGAATTTCATTCAGTGAAAGCCCCTGGTAAATAAGTTGTTTCTTCAAAAGAAGTTGTATCATCTGAGGATGAAAGATGGAGATTCATTGATAGAGCATATAAATTCCTTCAATACTTTGGTGAGTCAACTTGGATTTATTAATATTATGCTTGCAGAATAATATAAGTGTATTACTTTGTTATGTTCTTTTATAGGCTACTAGGATAATCTAGTTGTATCAATCAATAGTACCACTCAATCTGCATTGGAGTATGATGATGTAGTTTCATCCTTGTTATCATAAGAGATGAGGTGGAAAAACATGTATATCCATAACAAATATGATTTATTTGTAAGAGGTCATCACAAAGATATGGATAAAATTAGGTCTTTAGGGGGGGATATCTAAATCTAAAGATAGATCTAAATTCCTAGGAAAATATTTGAGAAAATACTAGAAATGTGGTAAAGCTGGGAATTATAAGAAAGATTACAAGGTTAAGACTGTTGATAAAGTGAAGGAATCTAATGATTCTTCTTCCACAGAGGTGAAAACCTCCATATAAGAAGGAGAGGATTCTTACCTGACATCTACAGGTACACATGAAGATCATGATGTATGCTTGATCGACTGAGATGCATATTTTCATATGAATGATCACATGGAGTGGTTCAATGAATATGAAAATGAAGATGGTGGTGATGTCTTCCTAGGAAATGATTCGAAAGCCAAAATCATGGGACGTGGTAGTGTTAAGTTTTTGCTAAAATATGGAAGGATTAGAACTCTCCCTGGAGTTCAACACATTCCATATCTACCCAGGAGCCTAATAAGCAAGTTGGATGATACATGTGTGGATACTTTATTGGGAAAGGGAACTTTCAAGATGGTTATAGGAGAAATGGTTTTGATGAGGGGAGTTCGATGTGGAACTCTGTACAAGTTGTTAGGAAGCACTTATATCAGTGGGTGTAACCATTCTGTTGTCCTTGAGAAGAGAAATAAAGAAGATAAGATCCATACTGTCCCTGGAAAGAATACCATGTTATGCCATCAAAGACTATCACATATTGGAGAAAAGGGCCTTCAAACACTACATAATAAATTTATGGTTGAAGGTATGTCTAATTGCACCCTGTATTTTGATTTATGTGAACATTTCATATATGATAGAAAAAATCGAGTAATATTCCTATCTGGTGCTACAAGAGAAAAGGGGATCTTAGAGTTGATACATATTGATGTGTTTGGACTTGTGCATGTTCCATCACTAGGTAACTCTATGTATTATGTTTCAATCATAGATGATTTCTCAAGGAACACATAGATTTATTTTCTTAGGAACATATCTGAGGTATTTGATAAATTTAAATTCTTTGAGGATCTAGTAGAAAATCAAATAGAGAGTAAAATAAAGGTGTTGAGGAAAAATAATGCTGGATAATTTTTTGGGAATGAATTCAAAGAGTAATCTAAGAAGTACGATATAACAAGTTATAATACTACTCCATAAAAAACTCAACAGAATGGGGTTGCAGAAAGGATGAACATGACGTTGATGGAAAAATCAAGGAGCATACTAGGTGGTGTCAGGTTAGGACAAGAATTCTGGGAAGAGGAAGCAGGTACTGCATGTTACGTGGTAAATATATCACCCTCATAAATTTGGTGGAAAAAACTCCACATGAAGTATGGAATGGTAAGAAGCCCTCTATTGAATATATTAGAGTGTTTTCTTGTGATTATTATGTACATGTTCCAAAGGAAAATAGTAGTAAGATGGAAAATAAAGCTGAAAAGTGTATCTTTATTTGGTATAAATATGTTATGTGGGGTTATAATATTTGGAACCCAGAAAATAAGAAGAATTTTTACAGTCGGGATGTTTTTTTAGAGAGGTTAGAGATGTTCCCAAACATGAATTTCTAACAAGTAAAGAAGAACCTGAAAAAATAGAGTTTGAGTTGGATGATGCAAAATTTGAATCAACAAAAGAAGATGAATCAAAAGAAGAAGAAACACATACTCCAATATTGAGGATATTAATGAGTGAAATAAGGAAACGAGAAAGGAATAGTCCACCTAATTTTCCTGATAATTTCTCTTTATCTATTATGGATGATGATCCTAGAGCTTTGAGGGAATAAGTAATTTTAGAGGATAGTAAATTATGGAATAAGGCCACGGTTGAAGAGATGGATTCCTTGGATAAAAATGAGGAATGGGATCTAGTTGAGTTGCCAACTAGAAGAAAGGTCATTGCAAGAAAATGGGTGTTTAAGAAGAATTTGAATGCAGAAGGAAAAGTGGAGAAATACAACACTCAGTTAGTAGAAAAAGGCTATTTCCAGATAGAGGGAATTGACTTTGGTGAAATTGTTTCTCCTAGTGCCAATTTAACTTCTATTAGATTTATTTTATTTGTTGTTTCTTTTTATTTTGAAGTAGAACATTTGGATGTGAAGATGACATTCCTACATGTGGATTTGGAAGAAGAAATATGCATGAAGAAACCATAAGGTTTTTTAGTGAAGGGAAAGAAAGAGATAGTTTGTAATATAAACAAGTCTTTATATGGTCTAAAGAAAGCACCGAGGATGTGGTACCGAAATTTTTATACATACTTCTGTAGACTGATATTTATGAGAAGTAGGGATGATCATTGTGTATATTCCAAGAAGGTCCATAATAACTTCATTTATGTAGTGTTGTATGTCGATGACATGTTGTTGGTAGGAAATAACATGGATGTTGTCAAGGGGGTGAAATCACAACTATCCTCCAAATTTTACATGAAGGATATCAATGCCACTAAATTCGTTCTAGGAATGGAGATTAAAAGAGATCATGGAAAACAAAAACTCTAGTTGAAACAAAGAATATGTGTTGAGACAATATTGCAGAAGTTTAATATGCTGGAAAGTAAACCGGTCAAGGTTCCTATTCAACATAGTTACCAACTTAATGAGAACTCTCCAAAGTTCTCATTTTTTAAGGGTGTCATTTTTACCCCCATTTCAAAAAGTGGTTCTACTGGTAGAAGCCTCATTTTTAGAAGTGGTTAAAATTGCAACTTGTTTGAAACCATGTCCTTAACACTACGAACACCCTCATAGAACCATCAAATTGAACCTCGAATTAAAAAGTAATGCTACCAGTAGGACCACGTTTGTTTTTAGTTAGGTCTATGAACCTAATTGAAACTATGGCCTTCATCACTAGCACCACTTTTTTTTAAGTTAAAACTATGTCCTAATGGACACTATGGCCTTGACCAATGCTAACACCACTTTTTTTTTGAGTCAAAGCTATGACCTAATTGAAACTTTGGCCTTGACCATTGGCACTAATTTTTTTTTCGAGTTAAAACTATGACCTAATTGACATTGTGCGCTTGACCACTGGAAACACCTTTTTATTTTGAGTTAAATCTATGACCTAATTGAAACTGTGGCCTTGACCACTAACACCATAGTAGATAAAACACTAAAGGTGTGAAAAATTATTTATCAGTTAATTTTATTTTTCTTAAAAAATTATATTAAGAAAATGATTAAATTGGGAAAATAAACACCTAAACAAATTCTTTAATTTGAGGAGAAAAACAAATTTTGTTTTAGAAATAAAGAAAAATAACAAATTTTATTTAAATCTAAAGCAAAATGTGACTTTTTAATAAAAAATTGAAAAAATGAAAAAACAAATTGGAAAAATAATTGAAAATGACACTTAAACCACAAAATCTAAAGCAAAAAAATTGAAAAAAGGCCTTAAAAATAAATTTAAAAAAAAATACAAAATAAATAAATTATATTTAAAAAAAATACAAAATAAATAAATTACATTTAAAAAAATAAACTATAAAATTGTATTTATAAAAACTAAAATACTATTAGAAAAAAAATTAATTTGGAAATCAATCAAAATTAATAAAATTTTAAAGAAACCAAAAAAAATGAATTTAAAAAATTAAAATTAAATTTTAATTTTAAAACTTGCAAATTTCATAATTTAAGGCAGTGAGAGTGTTTAGGGGCGATGCTCGACATTGCCCCATCCCCCGAGGGACAAGGCCTAATTCGATGGGGGAAACCCTTGGCCCTTGGGGGCTGGGCCCATGTTGGTCATTGGCCCCGGACACCCTTGCGACCCTGAATTATTATTGTTTTTTAATTTAATATTAAATTTATAAGTTTTAAAATTAAAATTAAATTAAAATTTGTTTTTTTTGTTTTTTAATATTTTTAATTTTGTTTATTTAAAATTTATATTAATTTAGTTTAGTTTTTTTTTTTAATTTATTTCAATTTTCTTTTAAATGTTTTTATTTGATATTCTTATTTATTTTTATTTTTTTAATTGTATTTTACAATTTTTTTAATATAATTTTATAGTGTTTATTGTCATGTAATTTTTTATTTTAGATTATTTATTTATTTTAATTTGTCTTACAAGGTTTTTTTTTCAATTTTTTTACTTTAAATTTTGTGTTTTAATTGTCAATTTCAATTATTTTTCCCCAAAAAATTTAGATTTTTTTTAGGTTCATTTAAAAAACACCTTTTATTGAAAAATCACATTTTGCATTATTTTTCAATAGAAATTGATTTTTTTTCTTTATTTTCAAAAGAAAATGTCTTTTTTCCTTAAATTAAATAATTTGTTTAGGGGTATTTTTTTTTACAATTTAATTAGTTTATTAGTCTTAAACTATTAAAAAAAAAATTAATTCAAAAGTAAATTATCACACTTTTATATATAGTAGTCAATTTTCATTGTTTTACTTATGATGGTGCTAGTGGTCAAGGCCATGGTTTCAATTAGATCATAGTTTTAACTCAAAAAAAATATGGTGCTAGTGGTCAAGGCCACAATGTCAATTAGGTCATAGTTTTAACTACAAAAAAAAGGTGGTTAAAGTTGTCAAGGTCACATTGTTAATTAGGTCATAGTTTTAAGTCAAAAATAAATCTGGTGTCAGTGGTCAAGGTCACAGTTGTTGATTAAGGTTGGTTGTCATTGATGTCAACCCTTGAAGAAAGCCTTGTAGCACAAAGGTTTGGGTAATGGACCCAATATTGTTTGATATAAATATGACTCATTATTGTTTTGTCATGGTTGATAAGAAGTAAATATGGATGAAATCCAAAGTGGTCCCCTTATTGTGAAAGCCCTCACGGGAAGACGCTTTGTGGAGTAAGAGAACCCATGCTTAATTGTGGAATAATGAGATGAAGGAAAGTGAATTTGTCAGGGAAAATATCCTAGATGGATAGTGCTTGTCATGTCATTTCCGGTGGTATGTGGAATGTCACATAATTCCTCATGGTTAGAGAGTTATGGCCATGAGAAGTTGGAGACCCCAGGTTTGGGTAATGGACCCAAGTTTGTTTGATGGGTAAGGGTATGAATTAGGATATATTTTCAGATAATACTATTCTATATGGATAGTACATGTCATGCCATTTCCTGTGGTATGTAGAACGTGACATAACTCCTCACGGTTTGAGAGTTATGGCCTTACGAAGTTAGAGGACCCTCATATGTCATCTAGAAGCCCCAAAAGGTCAAAGTAATCAAAGTGGTTTAAGAGATTTTAAAAGGTAAATAATAAAGTGAAGTGATGAGTCTATTATAATTCAAAGTGAATACAAATAAACAATTTCAATAATAAATTTAATGGAGAAATTAGAAGTGGACCCAACCCTAAAATAAAGAAAGTGGGCCAAGTGACCTAGAAGATGTTTTTAAGGAAACTACTTGGAGAGTATAAATAAGAGGCAAGGCTCTCTCATTTGAATCACACTTGAGAATATTGAATATCTATAGGTGTCTAAGGTAACCAAATGATATATAAGCCAAAATTCTGAGGAAAGTGAAGAAAATAAGGCCGAAATGCAAGGAAGGATAAATTCTTTTGATGGTGTTTTCTAAGGTATGTTATTTACAGGTCATCTCACCATTTTTGCTATAAATTTTTTTCTGTAATGATTCAGATCCTAAAATTTCTATGAAAGTGATAAAAAATATCCAAGTATCTGTGGTAAAAAAATCATCTTGTGGGTCGTTGTATTTTGGGAGTTACACTCCATGGAAAATAGGGTTTGTGGCCAGTCATGAAACTAGTCGAAATCAAGTGTTTCGGGTAAAAAAGTCATACCTTCTTCATAAAAGATTCAAATTCAGTGAGACCAAATGTGTTAGTTAGGGTATAGTATGTATTATGCTATGTAACAGTTTTAGATCAATTTAGCAAATATTTTGGGTGGGGAACGCTCTACAAGGTCTCTCTCTATAATAATCCAGAATTCAGCAAGGTATGCCATTTTTGCTATAACTCCTTTTCTGAGAGGTTCCAAGTAGTGAAACTTGGAGGAATTGCATAAAACACACTGAAGAACATTTTTTATCAGTTTCATATCTTTATACATTACAGGTTCAAAGTTATGATTACTTCAAGTTAAGGTTGTTGAATAATCCAAAACTAGGCATGTGAGACTAAAGAAAAGTTTGATGAAAATCATAGTCTCTTGTTTTTAAAGTTAAGGAAGGTTTGCAGGAATGTGATCATATACACCAGGTATATTACAAAACTACAAATCAGATTTGGATGATGAAATTGATGAGGGAATTTGATTGTGGTACACGTTGAGTACATGGTTGAGACAAGTAGTTGGTGAGTTGGCGCACATACATGAGGTGGATAGTTGATGATGTTGGTACATATTGATGATTCAGAGTTGATGAGTAGTTGACACATGATTGGTACATAATTCGTACATGTTTGGATGCACTTGTTTATGGTACATGTTGATTATAGGTTGAGGTACATGTTGATGCATGGTTCATGCACTTGTTTATGGTAAAGGTTGATTACAGGTTGGTGCATGGTTGATGCACTTGTTTATGGTACAGGTTGATTACAGGTTGAGGTATAGGTTGATGCATGGTTGATGCACCTATTTATGGTACAGGTTGATTATAGGTTGGTTGACCTAAAAATAGGGGGTTGACTTGTTTTTCTATGCAAGCACACTCTACTCCATTAAAATAAACTTTTGAGGACCTTGCTCAATGTCTTAGTTGTGCATGAGGTTTTATGTGTCAAGTTCATGCTTCTTTTAAATGTTTATGTGTGAGGTCTTTAAAAGGTTAAATGTTGTTTAAATAAATACACAACAAACATAAATTGCAGCAAATAAACCAGCAAACTCACAACAATAACAAGATGATAAAGGAGTTCACCCCCAACTGGGCTACATCTCCTTGAGCCTCCATCAATGGACTAGACTCTCTGTGATTAGTTTTTCAAATATTCTTTTACAAGTTGTTTCTCAACTCCAATGGATTTATTGATTGTACCATTGGGGTTAGAATACATAAAAACCACAAAAATGATTAATAGAACTCTGAAAAAAGATCATGGCTCATCCGGGCATCACCTCTTCTACATGTGGCCTTGAGATTCCCTGAGCTTCCTTGTGGAAAAAACACGTATACAAGTCCTCCAATGCCTCTGAAATATATCCCAATGTGTTAAAAGCATAACAATTAGCCAAAAATGACTATTCAATCACATAAAATAGACTTGGGCTCATCCGAGCATGGCCTCCTTCAATGGTGGCCCTAAGCTCCCTAGAGCTGTTGAAAATTCAATGGTGTAAAACCTGCAATAGACGTCTCCAAATGCCTTTGAAAACAGTGCCAATGGATTCATAACATCCAAAAACCCCTAGTTTGGCTTTTTCAGCACCTCATTTGGCCAAAAAAAAGAAGAAGTTAGGCCTCCTGCCATTTTCCTCCTTCAAGCTTATTGTCTCTGGTTCGCCAAAGCGCACCTGTGTGTGCGTAACCTGGCTTCTGGGTGTTTCCCATGCCTAAACCCAGCACACGCGTGCATGCCTGCAAAATGTGCCAAATTGTAGAACAGTTAGGGAACCTAGCCCCCAAACCACGAAGGTTTTGGGCGCATGGGGGACCATATGGCCACGTCCTAGCATCAAAATAGGCACCATTTGCAAGATTCAATGTGGGCACGCCATGTGTCATGCACGTGTGGGGTTAACCCTCCATGGTTGACAAGTTTCCACGTACAAAACTTCCCATTCAAAACCCCGCGCTCCATGAGATGGTCGTATGAAAAGGGTATATAATTGGGAGTTGGGGCTAAGCCCCAGCCCGGACCACACGCAGACTATTGACACATTTGAATTTAAATATAATTCAAATCATATAGCTGTTAAGTATTAATGGGTGACGCATTGGCAAGGCGATGTTTGCCAAGACTTTGGAAATGGTTGGAGGTCCAGGGTTCGACCCTCATGGACTCCACAAACATTTTATCAAATCAACCATTACACAGTGCCATGTGGCAGCCCATGCCTAGGACACATGGCACCACTCCATTTGCCAATAAAATTCCATGTGTCACAAAATTATTCGCCCACGTGTTCTTCCAACAATGCCTGCCACGTCACCTTGACAAATCAACTGACATGTCACTTGCCAACTCAGCGTATGGTCATGACACATTGGTTGTACGGACTATACGGAGTGCACAGTCAGCAGTTTTTTTTTGCCTGTTTGCAAAATCAAATAGATCATGATATCTCACTGATATGATGTCTGTTTGACCCCGTTCGAAGTGCGTTGGGTTCGTGACGATGAGGGATACGCACCCATTCATTTTGAGGTGATTCCAAACACTTTGATTTTTGTTCTAAATTTTGACCCTTGGTCCAGATTCTGATCATTGGTGCATGGTTGATGCACTTGTTTAAGGTACATTTTGATTATAGGTTGAGGTACAGGTTGATGCATGGTTGATGCACTTGTTTATGGTATAGGTTGATTACAGGTTGAGGTACAGGTTGATGCCTGGTTCAGATTTATTGGTACAGGTTTACAGTAATATATCTCACAGCGATAGTGTGACAGTGGTTCCATCATTCTACTTCTACTTCAAGGTGGCAGGACGGGGCAAGGATAGGTGGTTGTAGCCACCTTTTGGTTGTATACAGAGAACATAGGGGATTGTAGCCTCCTTCTGGTTGTAGCCAGACAATTGGGGAGTTGGAGCTTCCCTCAGGTTGTAGCCTGAGAAACTAGGGGGTTGGAGCCTCCTTCCAGTTGTAGCTGGAGAAAAAAGGAAGTTGGTGCTTCTAATGAACGTAATTCTTCAAGACATATAAGAAAAAACATTCTGTGGTTTTCTCTCGATTTGGGTTTCCACATAAAACACCGGTGTACTATGTATGTGTATGATTGTTCATTTGTTCATTGTTTATTTACTCTACAGTTATTGGATGATAATGCTTCATTGATATAACACTTGGATTATATGGTTAAAAGGCATTAAATTGCTCTATTACTGATTCACCCCACCTCTCAGTAATCCAACAATTGGTATGAGAGCAAGGTTCCTTCAGGAAACAGTTTAACCACTGGAAGGAGATCATGGATTATTATGAGAATGGAGTACCAATGTCTAATAGTCAGAATGGTTTTAAGTATGAGATGTGGAGTAGAAGGACGGAAGTATTTTCACATCCACAAGGACATTATATTTGGCTATTAGTTGTTACAAGATATGATAGTTCAAAAAGGGAAAAGACTAAAACCAAGAAGGAATTGAAGAAGAATAACAAAATAGCAATGGATTTCATCTGGGAAGGATTACCTAAACCAGTAAG
>ML778438.1:712985-734009 GCA_009831015.1 Picea engelmannii | reverse complement strand
TTAGAAGTGGACCCAACCCTAAAATAAGGAAAGTGGGCCAAGTGACCTAGAAGATGTTTTTAAGGAAGCTACTTGGAGAGTATAAATAAGAGGCAAGGCTCTCTCATTTGAATCAAACTTGAGCATATTGAATATCTATAGGTTTTTGAGGCAACCAAATGATATCTAAGCTGAAATTCTGAGGAAAGTGAAGAAAAGAAGGCCGAAATGCAAGGAAGGATAAATTCTTTTGATGGTGTTTTCTAAGGTATGTTATTTATAGGTCATCTCACCATTTTCGCTATAAATTTTTTTCTATAACGATTCACATCCTAAAATTGCTATGAAAGTGAGAAAACATATCCAATTATCTATGGTAAACAATTCATGTTCTGGGTCGTTGTATTTTGGGAGTTACACTCCATGGAAAATAGGGTTTGTGGCCAGTCCCGAAACTAGTCAAAATCAAGTGTTTCGGGTAAAAACGTCATAAATTATTTATAACAGATCCAAATTTATTGAGACAAAATGTGTTGGTTAGGGTATAGTATGTATTATTTTTTGTAATATTTTTAGATCAATTCATAAAATATTTTGTTCAGGGCACGCTCTACAATGTCACTCTCTAGAATAAGCCATAATTCAGCAAGGTATGCCATTTTTGCTATAACTCCTTTTCTGAGAGGTTCCAAGTAGTGAAACTTGGAGGAAGTGAATAAAACAAAATGAATAACATTGTGTATCAATTTAATATCTTTATACATTACAGGTTCAAAGTTATGATTACTTCAATTTAGGGTTGTTGACTAATCCAAAACTAGGCATGTGAGAGTAAAGAAACGTTTGATGAAAATCCTAGTCTCTTGTTTTTAAGGTTAAGGAAGGTTTGTAGGAATGTGATCATATAAACCAGGTCTATTACAGAGCTACAAATCATATTTGGATGATGAAATTGATGAGGGATTTCGGTTGTGGCACATGTTGAGTACATGGTTGAGACAAGTAGTTGATGAGTTGACGCACATACATGAGGTGTATAGTTGATTATGTTGGTACATATTGATGAGTCATAGTTGATGAGTAGTTGATGCATGATTGGCACATACTTGGTACATGGTTGGATGCACTTGTTTATGGTACAGGTTTATTACAAGTTGAGGTACAGGTTGATGCATGGTTGATGCACTTGTTTATGGTACAGGTTGATTACACGTTGGTGCATGGTTGATGCACTTGTTTATGGTACAGGTTGATTACAGGTTGAGGTACAGGTTGATGCATTGTTGATGGACTTGTTTATGGTACAGGTTGATTATAGGTTGGTTGATCTGAAAATAGGGGGCTGACCTGTTTTGTTATGCAAGCCCCCTCTACTCCATTAAAATAAACTTTTGAGGACCTTGCTCAATGTCTTAGTTGTGCAAGAGGTTTTATGTGTCAAGTTCATTCTTCTTTTAAATGTTTATGTGTGAGGTATTTAAAAGGTTAAATTTTGTTTAAATAAATACAGAGAAAACATAACTTACAACAAATAAACCAGCAAACTCATAACAATAACAAGATGATAAAGGAGTTCACCCCCAACTGGGCTACATCTCCTTGAGCCTCCATCAATGGACTAGGCTCTCTGGGATTAGTTTGTCAAAGATTCTTTTACAATATGATGCTAAACTCCAATGGATTTACTTATTGTACCATTGGGTTAAGAATACATAAAAACCCCAAAAATGATTAATAGAACTCTAAAAACAGATCATGGCTCATCCGGGCATGACCTCTTCTACATGTGGCCTTGTGCTTCCCTGAGCTTCCTTGTGGAAAAAACACCTTCAAAAGTCATCAAATGCCTCTGAAACCTATCCCACTGTGTTCAAAGCATAGCAATTAGCCAAAAATGTCTATTCAGTCACAGAAAACAGACTTGGGCTCATCCGAGCATGGCCTCCTTCAATGGTGGCCCTTAGCTACCTAGAGCTCCTGAAACTTCAATGGTGTAAAAACTGCAATAGAATTCTCCAAATGCCTTTGAAAACAGTGCCAACGGATTCAAAACATCCAAAAACCCCTAGCTGGGATTTTTCGGCACCTCATTTAGCCAAAAAAATGAAGAAGTTAGGCCTCCTGCCATTTTCCTCCTTCAAGCTTGCTGTCTCTGGTTCGTCAAAATGCACCTATGTGTGAGTAACCTAGATTTTGGGCATTTACTGTGCCTAGAACCATTACACATGTGCATGCACGCAAAATGTGCCAAATTGTAGAATAGTTAGGGAATCTAGACCCCAAACCGCAGAGGTGTTGGGCACATGGGGGACCATATGGCCACGTCCCAACGTCAAAATAGGCACCGTTTTTCAAGATTCAATGTGGGTGCGCCATGTGTCGGGTGCGTGTGGGTTTAACCCTCCGTGGTTGACAAGTGTCCATGTACAAAACTACCCATTGAAAACCCCACACTCCATGAGGTGGTCGTATGAAAAGGGTATATAATTGGGGGCTGGGGCTAAGCCCCAGCGGAGACCACACACGGACTATTGACACATTTGAATTTAAATATAATTCAAATCAAATAGATGTTAAGTATTAATGGATGATGCATTGGCAAGGTGACCTTTGCTAAGATTTTGGAAATGGTGGGAGTTCCAGGGTTCGACCCCTGTGGACTCCACAAACATTTTATCAAATCAACCATTACACGGTGCCACGTGGCAGCCGATGCCTGGGCCACGTGGCACCACTCCATTGGCCAATAAAATGACATGTGTCACAAAAATTTTCGCCCACATGTTCTGCCAACAATGCCTTCCATGTAAACTTTCCAAATCAGCTGACATGTCACCTGCCAACTCAGCATACGGTCATGACATGTAGGTTGTACGGACTATACGGACTGTACAGTCAGCGTTTTTTTTTGCCTGTTTGGAAAATCGAACATATCGCGATATCTCACTCATCCGATATCCGTTTGACCCCATTCAAAGTGTGTTGGGTTTGTGACGACGAGGGCTATACACCCATTTGTTTTGAGGTGATTCCGAAGACTTCGAGTTTTGGGCTAAATTTTGACCCCTGGTCCAGACTCTAATCACACCTTCCCACTGAAAGGATTTTGGACCCACAAAAGATGATGATTATCTATCTGAGATTCAATACTCTTCCTCTTCCAAGTTCTATCAACTGATTCTACTTAAAAAGTCTTTTTGACAATCACCTGGATACCTTGACATGCCCTGCACTGTAACTGGCTATGTCCCTCAACCACTGTTCTCTGGTTGCTGCTGACCCACTCTTCTCTTTGCACTTGGAGTATTGATAGCCTTCCCACTGAGAATCAAGTCCCTCTTGTGAACTCTTTGGTGTCAACACAATCCTCTCTACAATGGCTGCAAAAACTTCCCTACGACATCTTGTCACAAACCAAGAAAACCATCAATCTTGAAAACAAATTTATATAAGACTGAAAATGATGCCAACAAATTCCTTTTGCTCTTCAAGAAAATGGTTGCATCTTGTACTTCATCAAAGTACATGGAGTTTTATTTCATCTTGCTGCACTCAATATCGACTTGCAAGCCGACAAACACCATCGACTAAACATAAGTCGAAAATCATGATCGACACAACATAGTCGTCAAGACAACATCAACACAACATAGTTGCCAAGACAACATCGACACAACTCGAGACTTATTTGAAACATATAGAAATTCCCAATGACATGTCGACATTCATGATACACAACCATGTTACAATCATGAGTCACTCATAATGAACTGTCACCAAGTTCATTGTTTACACACACACAAAAACACATGCATGTGCATAGCTCTTCAACTCTCCTTCAAGTACAAACATAAGTACATAAACCCAAAAACATGTGGGTACATAAGATATGAAATGAGAAGCTATAAATGGTTGCAACAAGTGAGCATCATATACATATTTTACATCCTCCTGGCGATGTTGTGAAACAAAATGAATGCCTTCAAATGAATTGCATTCACGTGCAACTTGCATCATAAAAGTTATGAAAAACTGCTACAACTTGTCATACTTCCAATAGAAAAGAATACTTAAGGCTGAAATATGCATCTATAAACAAAGAAATGCAAGCCTTACTTGTTCAAGAAATCCAACCATTTCTTACCAGGCCAACTCAATGGTGAATTTTTCTGTTGAAAATCGTCTTCTTGTGAATCATCTCGACTCACATCGATGATGGAATCTCCTCTTCCATTCTTGCCAGTCTCTTTATCCATCTGCTTCTTGTGCTGTGCATGAGTGGTTGGATGCAATGTCCAACATTGGTCAATGAGATGACCCCTCTTTTGGTAGTGAGTGCAAATCTTTTGCATCCTCTTTTCAAGTTGCCTTTTCTTGGAAAGTTTCCTGAATGTGGTCAATCTTTTCCAACATCTTGAAACATGATGGTTATATAAACCACAATATGTACATGGACTTTTTCTTTCATTTTTACATGCAAATTTACCATGCTTAACATAATCAAAAGCAACCGAGTTATAGGTAGAAATATACCTTGAACATTCACCTTTATCTCCTTCTTGAGGAGGTGAGTTCGAAGAGTTACCAGCTCTCTTTTGAAGACCAACAAAGATGTTCTTGTCCTCATGGCTGTCACAACTTTCTTGTTTTATACATTTGCATTCATCTTGAACACACACTTTGCATGCTTGAGGGATTGAACTTACAACAAAAGTTCTTGAACATTCACCTTTATCGCCTTCTTGAGGAGGTGAGTTGGAAGAGTTACCAGCTCTCTTTTGAAGACAAACAAATATGTTCTTGTCCTCATGGCTGATACAACTCTCTTGTTTCCCACATGTGCACTCATCTTCAACACAAACTTTGCATGCTTGAGGGATTAAACTTACAACAAAAGTTGTTCTTGGAACTTTTTCCCTTGTCTCCTCAACTTTGGAATATGTTCCATCTTTCTATTCATATCCAAGACCACAATACCTGGGTCTCTCCTCAACAACAATAGGCTCAACAATTCGTTGTGCATGCTTGCCTAACCCTCTACCTTCATAGCCCATTTTTAACAATAACTTGGACCCTATTCCTCTTGTGTGATTTTCAAAAACACCAAAGCATTCATCTTGACAGGAATTGGAAGATAAACTAACATTACATACCTCATGTTCATGCATGTACTTGGTAAGGGTTTCCTTTTCCTCATGGAGTTGAGTCTCCATCTCATGCAACTTTTCAAGAAGATGGTGCTTCTCCTCCTTCATGGCCATCAACTACTCTTGAAGGAAAATTCTCTCTTCTCTATCTTCCCACAACTCTTGTACCATATCTCTCATGGTTACAAACTCCTCATACATCTCTTTGTCAAATAACTTGGATAATGAAGATGTATGAGAACTATCAATGTTTGAAGCTTCTTCCATCCTTGCAAGATATCAAACTTCAACACAAAACTTGCACAATAATACCAACAGCTAAATCTCTAGATATCAATGAAAATCACATGAGAAAAACTAAGCTATGATACAACTTGATCTTAAAATAGGGGGCTGACTTGTTTTTCTATGCAAGCACCCTCTACTCCATTAAAATAAACTTTTGAGGACCTTTCTCAATGTCTTAGTTGTGCAAGAGGTTTTATGTGTCAAGTTCATGCTTCTTTTAAATGTTTATGTGTGATGTATTAAAAGGTTAAATGTTGTTTAAAGAAATACACGGAAAACATAACGTGTAGCAAATAAACCAGCAAACTCACAACAATAACAAGATGATAAAGGAGTTCACTCCCAACTGGGCTACATCTCCTTGAGCCTCCATCAATGGACTAGGCTCTCTGGGATTAGTTTGTGAAATATTCTTTTACAATCTGCTTCTCAACTCCAATGGATTTACTGATTGTACCATTGGGTTCAGAATACATAAAAACCCCCAAAATGATTAATAGAACTCTGAAAACGGATCATGGCTCATCCGGGCATGACCTCTTCTACATGTGGCCTTAAGCTTCCCTGAGCTTCCTTGTGGAAAAAACACCTATAAAAGTCCTCAAATTCCTATGAAAACTATCCCAATGTCTTTAGAGCATAACAATCAGCCAAAAATGACTATTCAGTCACAGAAAACAGACTTGGGCTCATCCGAGCATGGCCTCCTTCAATGGTGGCCCTAAGCTCCCTGGAGCTCCTGAAACTTCAATGGTGTAAAACCTGCAATAGAAGTCTGCAAATTGCTTTGAAAATAGTTCCAATGGATTCATAACATCTAAAAACCCCTAGCTGGGATTTTTTGGCAGCTCATTTGGCCAAAAAGATGAAGTTAGGCCTCCTGCCATTTTCCTCCTTCAAGCTTTCTCTCTCTGGTTCACCAAAACACACCTGTGTGTGAGTAACCTGGCTTCTAGGAATTTCCCATGCCTAAACCCAGCCTAAGCGTGCATCACTACAAAATGTACCAAATTGTAGAACAGTTAGGGAACCTAACCTCCAAACCATGAAGGTGTTGGGTGCATGGGGGACCATATGGCCACGTCCCAGCGTCAAAATATGCACCGTTTGCAAGATTCAACGTGGGCACGCCATGTGTCAGGCACCTATGGGGTTCAGGGTTCAACCCCCATGTAATCCACAAACATTTTATCAAATCAACCATTACACGGTGCCACGTGGCAGAGCATCCCTGGGCCACGTGGCACCACTCCATTGGGCAATAAAATGCCACGTGTCACAAAATTATTCTCCCACATGTTCTGCCAACAATGCCTGCCATGTCAAATTTCCAAATCACCTGACATGTCACCTACCAACTCAGCATATGGTCATGATACGTAGTCTGTACGGACTGTACGGACTATATAGTCAATGTTTTTTTTTTCCCTGTTTGGCAAATCGAAGAGATCGTGATATCTCACTCATTCGATGTCTGTTTGACCCTGTTTGAAGTGCGCTGGGTTCATGACGACGAGTGATACACACCTATTCGTTTTGAGGTGATTCTGAAGACTTTTATTTTGGGGCTAAATTTTGACCCCTGGTCTAGATTCTAATCACACCTTCCCACTGAAAGGATTTTGGACCCACAAAAGCTAATGATTATCTTCCTGAGCTTCAATACTCTTCTGCTTCCAAATTCTATCAACTAATTCTACTTAAAAAGTCTTTTTGACAATCACCTAGATACCTTGACATGCCTTGCACTGTAACTGGCTATGTCCCTCAACCATTGTTCTATGGTTGTTTTTGACCCACTATTCTCTTTGCGCTTGGAAGACTGACAACCTTCCCACTGAGAATAAAGTCCCTCTTGTGAACTCTTTGGCGTCAACACAATCCACTCTACAATGGCTGCAAAAACTTCCCTGCGACATCTTGTCACAAACCAAGAAAACCATCAATCTTGAAAACAAATTTATACAAGACTGAAAATGATTCCAACAAAGTCTTTTTGATCTTCAAGAAAGCGGTTGCATCTTGTACTTCATCAAAGTATGTGGATTTTTCCTACATCTTGGTGTACTCAATATCGACTTGCAAGCCGACAAACACCATTGACTAAACATAAGTCAAAAATCATGATCCACACAACATAGTCGTCAACACAACATCGACACAACTCGAGACTCATTTGAAACATATCGACATTCCCAATGACAAGTCGACATTCATGATACACAATCATGAGTCACTCATAATGAACTTTCACCAAGTTCACTGTTTACACACACACAAAAACACATGCATGTGCATAGCTCTTCAACTCTCCTTCAAGTACAAACATAAGTACATAAACCCGAAAACATGTGGGTACATAAGAGCTGAAATGAAAAGCTATGAATGGTTGCAACAAGTGAGCATCATACCCATATTTTACATCCTCCTGGCGAAGTTGTGAAACAAAAAGAATGCCTTCAAATGAATTGCATTCACATGCAACTTGCATGATAAAAGTTATGATAAACTACTACAACTTGTCATACTTCCAACATAAAAGAATACTTAAGGCTGAAATATGCATCTATAAATAGAGAAATGCAAGCCTTACTTGTTGAAGAAATCCAACCATTTCTTACCAAGCAAACTCAATGGTGAAGTTTTCTGCTGAAAATCATCTTCTTGTGAATCATCTCGACTCACATCGATGATGGAATCTCCTCTTCCATTCTTGCCAGTCTCTTTATCCATCTGCTTCTTGTGCTATGGACGAGTGGTTGGATGCAATGTCCAACATTGGTCAATGAGATGACCCGTCTTCTGGCAGTGAGTGAAAATCTTTTGCATCCTCTTTTCAAGTTGCCTTTGCTTGGAAAGTTTCCTGAATGTGGTCAATATTTTACAACATCTTGAAACATGATGGTTATATAAACCACAATATGTATGTGGAATTTTTCTTTCATTTTTACATGCAAATTTACCATGCTTAACATAATCAAAAGAAACCGAGTTATAGGTAGAAATATACCTTGAACATTCACCTTTATCTCCTTCTTGAGGAGGTGAGTTGAAAGAGTTACCAACTCTCTTTTGGAGGCCAACAAAGATGTTCTTGTTCTCATGGCTGTCACAACTTTCTTGTTTCATACATTTGCATTCATATTGAACACACACTTTGCATGCTTGAGGGATTGAACTTGTCACAAAAGTTCTTGAACATTCACCTTTATCGCTTTCTTGAGGAGGTGAGTTGGAAGAGTTACCAGCTCTCTTTTGAATACAAACAAAGATGTTCTTGTCCTCATGGCTGATATAACTCTCTTGTTTCCCACATGTGCACTCGTCTTGAACACAAACTTTGCATGCTTGAGGGATTAAACTTACAACAAAAGTTGTTCTTGGAACTTTTTCCCTTTTCTCCTCAAATTTGGAATATGTTCCATATTTTTGTTCATATCCAAGACCACAATACTTGGGTCTCTCCTCAACAACAATAGGCTCAACAATGCCTTGTCCATGCTTGCCTAACCCTCTACCTTCATAGCCCATTTTTAACAATAACTCGGACCCTATTCCTCTTTTGTGATTTTCAAAAACACCAAAGCATTCATCTTGAGAGGAATTTGAAGATAAACTAACATTACATACCTCATGTTCATGCATGTACCTGGTAAGGGTTTCCTTTGCCTCATGGAGTTGAGTCTCCATCTCATGCAACTTTTCAAGAAGCTATTGCTTCTCCTCCTTCATGGCCATCAACTTCTCTTGAAGGACAATTCTCTCTTCTCTATCTTCCCACAACTCTTGTACCATATCTCTCATGGTTTCAAACTCCTTCAACATCTCTTTGTCAAACAACTTGGATAATGAAGATGTATGAGAACTATCAATGTTTGAAGCTTCCTCCATCCTTGCAAGATATCAAACTTCAACACAAAACTTGCACAATAATACCAACAACTAAATCTCTAGCTATCAATGAAAATCACATGAGAAAAACTAAGCTATGATACCACCTGATCTGAAAATAGGGGCCTGACCTGTTTTGCTATGCAAGCACCCTCTACTCCATTAAAATAAACTTTTTAGGACCTTGCTCGATGTCTTAGTTGTGCAAGAGGTTTTATGTGTCAAGTTCATGCTTCTTTTAAATGTTTATGTGTGAGGTCTTTAAAAGGTTAAATGTTGTTTAAATAAATACACAACAAACATAACCTGCAGCAAATAAACTAGCAAACTCTCAACTCCAATGGATTTACTAATTGTACCATTGAGTTCAGAATACATAAAAACGCCAAAAATGATTAATAGAACTCTGAAAACGGATCATGGCTCATCCGGGCATGACCTCTTCTACATGTGGCCTTGAGCTTCCCTGATATTCCTTGTGGAAAAAACACCTGTAAAAGTCCTGAAATTCCCTTGAAACCTATCACAATGTGTTCAGAGCATAACAATTAGCCAAAAATGACTATTCAGTCACAGAAAACAGACTTGGGCTCATCCAAGCATAGCCTCCTTCAATGGTGGCCCTAAGCTCCCTGGAGCTCCTGAAACTTCCAATGGATTCAGAATATCCAAAAACCCCTAGCTAGGATTTTTGGGCACCCCATTTGGCCAAAAAAATGAAGAAGTTAGGCCTCCTGCCATTTTCCTCCTTCAAGCTTGTTGTCTCTAGTTCGCAAAAACACACCTGTGTGTGAGTAACCTGGCTTCTGGGCATTTCTCGTGCTTAAATCCAGCGCACACACACATGCCTGCAAAATGCGCAAAATTGTAGAACAGTTAGGGAACCTAGCCCCCAAACCGTGGAGGTGTTGGACACATGGGGGACCATATGGCCACATCCCAGCGTCAAAATAGGCACCGTTTTCAAGATTCAATGTGGGCAAGCCATGTGTGAGGCGTGTGTGGGGTTAACCCTCTGTGGTTGACAAGTCTCCACATACAAAACTACCCATTGAAAACCCCACGCTCCATGAGGTGGTCGTATGAAAAGGGTATATAATTGGGGGCTGGGGATAAGCCCCAGCTCGGACCATGCATGAACTATTGACACATTTGAATTTAAATATAATTCAAATCATATAGTTGTTAAGTATTAATGGGTGACACATTGGCAGGGAAGCCTTTGCTAAAACTTTGGAAATGGTGGGAGGTCTAAGGTTTGACCCCTGTGGACTCCACAAACATTTTATCAAATCAACCATTACGCAGTGCGACGTGGCAGCCCATGCCTGGGCCATGTGGCACCACTCAATTGGCCAATAAAATGCCCTGTGTCACAAAATTATTCGCCCATGTGTTCTGCCAACAACACCTGCCACGTCAACTTACCAAATCAACTAACATGTCACCTACCAGCGCAATGTATGGTCATGACACGTAGGCTATACGGACTGTACGGACTATATAGTCAATGTTTTTTTTTGCCTGTTTGGCAAATCAAACAGATCATGATATCTCACTCATCCGATGTCTGTTTGACCCCGTTCAAACTACGTTGGGTTAGTGATGACGAGGGATATGCACCCATTCATTTTGAGGTGATTCCAAACACTTTGATTTATGGGCTAAATTTTGACCCCTGGTCCAGATTCTAATCACACCTTCACACTGAAAGGCTTTTGGACCCACAAAATCTGATGATTATCTGCCTGAGCTTCAATACTCTTCCGCTTCCAAGTTCTATCAACTGATTCTACTTAAAAACTCTTTTTGACAATCACCTGGATACCTTAACATGCCCTGCACTGTAACTGGCTATGTCCCTCAACCACTATTCTCTAGTTGTTGTTGACCCACTTTTCTCTTTGCACTTGGAAGATTGACATCCTTCCCACTGAGAATCAAGTCCCTCTTTTGAACTCTTTGGTGTCAACACAATCCTCTCTACAATGGCTACAAAAACTTCCCTGAGATATCTTGTCACAAACCAAGAAAACCATCAATCTTGAAAACAAATTTATACAAGACTGAAAATGATGTCAACAAAGTCTTTTTGCTCTTCAAGAAAATGGTCGCATCTTGTACTTCATCAAAGTACATGGATTTTTTTTTCATCTTGGTGTACTTAATATCGACTTGCAAGCTGAAAAACACCATCGACTAAACATAAGTCGAAAATCATGATCGACACAACATAGTCCTCAAGACAACATCGACACAACATAGTCGTCATGACAACATTGACACAACTCGAGACTCATTTGAAAGATATCAAAATTCCCAATGACATGTCGGCATTCATGATACACAACCATGTCACAATCATGAGTCACTCATAATGAACTATCACCAAGTTCACTGTTTACACACACACAAAAACACATGCATGTGCATAGCTCTTCAACTCTCCTTCAAGTACAAACATAAGTACATAAACCCAAAAACATGTGGGTACATAAGAGCTGAAATGAAAAGATATAAATGGTTGCAACAAGTGAGCATCATACCCATATTTTACATCCTCCTGGGGAAGTTGTGCAACAAAAAGAATGCCTTCAAATGAATTACATTCACATGCAACTTGCACCATAAAAGTTATGATAAATTGCTACAACTTATCATACTTCCAACAAAAAAGCATACTTAAGGCTGAAATATGCATCTATAAATAGAGAAATGCAATCCTTACTTGTTGAAGAAATCCAACCATTTCTTACCAAGCCAACTAAATGGTGAATTTTTCTGCTGAAAATCATCTTCTTGTGAATCATCTCGACTCACATCGATGATGGAATCTCCTCTTCCATTCTTGCGAGTCTCTTTATCCATCTTCTTCTTGTGTTGTGGATGAGTGGTTGGATGCAATGTCCAACATTGGTCAATGAGATGACCCCTCTTCTGGAAGTGACTGCAAATCTTTTGCATCCTCTTTTCAAGTTGCCTTTGCTTGGAAATTTTTCTGAATGTGGTCAATCTTTTCCAACATCTTGAAACATGATGGTTATATAAACCAAAATATGCACATGGACTTTTTCTTTCATTTTTACATGCAAATTTACCATGCTTAACATAATCAAAAGCAACCGAGTTATAGGTAGAAATATACCTTGAACATTCACCTTTATCGCCTTCTTGAAGAGGTGAGTTGGAAGAGTTACCAGCTCTCTTTTGAAGACCAACAAAGATGTTCTTTTCCTCATGGCTGTCACAAATTTATGGTTTCATACATTTGCATTCATCTTGAACACACACTTTGCATGCTTGAGGGATTGAACTTGCAACAAAAGTTCTTGAACATTCACCTTTATCACCTTCTTGAGGAGGTGAGTTGGAAGAGTTACCATCTCTTTTTTGAAGACCAACAAATATGTTCTTGTCCTCATGGCTGATAAAACTCTCTTGTTTCCCACATGTGCACTCATCTTGAACACAAACTTTGCATGCTTGAGTGATTAAATTTACAACAAAAGTTGTTCTTCGAACTTTTCCCTTGTCTCCTCAACTTTGGAATATGTTCCATCTTTCTGTTCATATCCAAGACCACAATACTTGGGTCTCTCCTCAACAACAATAGGCTCAACAATGCCTTGTGCATGCTTTCCTAACCCTCTACCTTCATAGCCCATTTTTAACAATAACTTGGACCCTATTCCTCTTGTGTGATTTTCAAAAACACCAAAGCATTCATCTTGAGAGGAATTTGAAGATAAACTAACATTACATACCTCATGTTCATGCATGTACTTGGTAAGGGTTTCCTTTGCCTCATGGAGTTGAGTCTCCATCTCATGAAACTCTTCAAGAATTTGGTTCTTCTCCTCCTTCATGGCCATCAACTGCTCTTGAAGGACAATGCTCTCTTCTCTATCTTCCCACAACTCTTGTACCATATCTCTCATCGTTAAAAACTCCTTCAATATCTATTTGTCAAAGAACTTGGATAATGAAGATGTATGAGAACTATCAATCTTTGAAGCTTCCTCCATCCTTGCAAGATATCAAACTTCAACACAAAACTTGCACAATAATACCAACAACTAAATCTCTAGCTATCATTGACAATCACATGAGAAAAACTAAGCTTTGATACCACCTGATCTGAAAATAGGGGGCTGACCTGTTTTTCTATGGAAGCACCCTCTACTCCATTAAAATAAACTTTTCAGGACCTTTCTCAATGTCTTAGTTGTGCAAGAGGTTTTATGTGTCAAGTTCATGCTTATTTTAAATGTTTATCTATGAGGTCTTTAAAAGGTTAAATGCTGTTTAAATAAATACACAACAAACATAACTTGCAGCAAATAAACCAACAAACTCACAACAATAACAATATGATAAAGGAGTTCACCCCCAACTGGGCTACATCTCCTTCAGCCTCCATCAATGGACTAGGCTCTCTGGGATTAGTTTGTCAAAGATTCTTTTACAAGTTGCTTCTCAACTCCAATGGATTTACTAATTGTACCATTGGGTTCAAAATACATAAAAACCCCAAAAATGATTAATAGAACTCTGAAAACGGATCATGGCTCATCCGGGCATGACCTCTTCAACATGTGGGCTTAAGCTTCCCTGAGATTCCTTATGGAAAAAACACCTATAGAATCCTCAAATGCCTCTAAAATGACTGTTCAGTCACAAAAAATAGACTTGGGCTCATCCGAGCATGGCCTCCTTCAATGGTGGCCCTAAGCTCCCTGGAGCTCCTGAAACTTCAATGGTGTAAAACCTGCAATAAGAGTCTCCAAATGCCTTTGAAAATAGTGCCAATGGATTCAAAACATCCAAAAACCCCTAGTTGGGCTTTTTCGACACCTCATTTGGCCAAAAAAATGAAGAAGTTAGGCCTCCTGCCATTTTCCTCCTTCAAGCTTGCTGTCTCTAGTTCGCCAAAACGCACCTGTGTGTGAGTAACCTAGCTTCTAGGCATTTCCCATGCCTAAACCTAGCACATGCTCACATGATTGCAAAATGCACCAAATTGTACAATAGTTAGGGAACCTAGCCCCCAAACCGCGGAGGTGTTGGGTGCAGAGGGGGCCATATGACCACGTCCCAGCGTCAAAATAGGCATCGTTTGCAAGATTCAATGTGGGCACGCGATGTGTCGGGCGCATGTGGGGTTAACCCTCTGTGGTTGACAAGTGTCCATGTACAAAAATTCCCATCGAAAACCCCATGCTCCGTGAGGTGGTCCTATGAAATGAGTATATAATTGGGGGCTATGGATAAACTCTAGCCCGGACCACGCGCGGACTATTGACACATTTGAATTTAAATATAATTCAAATCATATAGCTGTTAAGTATTAATGGGTGACGCGTTGGAAAGGTGGCCTTTGCTAAGACTTTGGAAATGGTGAGAGGTCCAGGGTTTGACCCCCGTGGACTCCACAAACATTTTATCAAATCAACCATTACACGGTGCCACGTGGCAGCCCATGCCTGGGCTACATGGCACCACTCCATTGGCCAATAAAATGCCACATGTCACAAAATTATTCCCCCACATGTTCTGCCAATAACGCCTGCCACGTCAACTTGCCAAATCAACTGACATGCCACTTGCCAATTCAGTGTATGGTCATGACACTTAGGCTATACGCACTGTAGGGACTGTACAGTCAGCATTTTTTTTCCCTGTTTGGAAAATCCAACAGATTGTGATATCTCACTCATCTGATGTCTGTTTGACCCCGTTCAAAGTGTGTTGGGTTCGTGACGACGAGGGTTACGTACCTGTTTTTTTTTAGGTGATTCCAAACACTTTGATTTTTGGGCTAAATTTTGACCCGTGGTCCAGATATTGATCATTGGTGCATGGTTGATGCACTTGTTTAAGGTACATGTTGATTACAAGTTGAGGTACAGGTTGATGCATGGTTGATGCACTTGTTTATGGTACAGGTTGATTACAGGTTGAGGTACAGGTTGATGCATGGTTGATGCATGGTTCAAATTTATTGGTACCGGTTTACATCAGTATATCTCACAGTGGTAGTGTGACAGTGGTTCCATCATTCTACTTCTACTTCAGGGTGGCAGGATGGGGCAAGGATAGGTGGTTTTAGCCACCTTCCGATTGTAGATAGAGAACATAGGGGGTTGTAGCCTCCTTCTGGTTTTAGCGAGAGAATTGGGGAGTTGGAGCTTCCCTCAGGTTGTAGTCTGAGAAACTAGGGGGTTGGAGCCTCCTTCCAGTTGTAGATGGAAAACAAAGGAATTTGGTTCTTCAAATGAATGTAATTCTTCAAGACATATAAGAAAAAGCATTTTGTTGTTTTCTCCCGATTTGGGTTTCCACGTAAAACACTGGTGTACTGTGTATGTGTATGATTGTTCATTTGTTCATTGTTTATTTACTCTACATTTATTGGATGATAATGCTTCATTGATATAACACTTGGATTATATGGTTAAAAGGGATTAAATTGCTCTATTACTGATTCACCCCACCTCTTAGTAATCCAACAATTGGTATGAGAGCAAGGTTCCTTCAGGAAACAGTTTAACCACTGGAAGGAGATCATGGATTATTTTGAGAATGGAGTACCAATGTTTAATGGCCAGAATGGTTTTAAGTATGAGATGTGGAGCAGAAGGATGGAAGCATTTTTACAGGCACAAGGACATTATATTTGGCTATCAGTTGTTACAGGATATGATAGTTCAAAAAGGGCAAAGACTACAACCAAGAAGGAATTGAAGAAGAATAAAAAAAATAGCAATGGATTTCATCTCGGAAGGATTACCTAAACTGGTAAGAGAAAAGGTTGGTAAATGTTCATCAGCCAAAGAACTTTCGGATAAGTTACATGACATATATTCTTCACCCATCGCAGATTCATAAAATGCCAAAGAAGATGCAGATATAGAACAAAAAGAAAGATGTTTATCATGTCAGACAGATTCAGAAGAGGAAGAGTATGATGAAGCAGAAGTTGATTACAAAGAAAAATTGATCAGTGTAATTAAATATCTAAGGAAAGAAAAAGAAGAAAACAACTCATCCAAGAAATAATTGATGAAGCAAAAACAATGTGTTCAAGGTTCTAAAAAGGATCAACAGGTCATCAAGAATTTGAGAGCTCAACTAGAAGAAGCTAGAAGAATTGAAGAAACTCTAGAATATCAAAAGAAATGTTTAGAAGCCAACATAGCAGCACAAAAGGAAGAAGCAGAAAAGAGAGAAAATATATTGATGGATCATCTCAAGGAAAGAACCAATGATTTAAACCAACTTGAGGAAAAGTTTGGTCAAGAAGAGAGAAGAATGGAAGAAGAAATAATTGCATTGAAAATCCAACTTGAAGAAGCAAAGAGAACAAAAGAAGTCATGAAGTCTCAGATAATGAAGAAAGAAGAAGAGGTTGAGAATCTTGAAGAAGAAGTTGTCACACTAAGAGTCAAAATTGACAAGCTCAATAAGAAAGTTGAAAAGACAGAAACATCCACATCAGTTGTAGAGAATGAAGAGAAGCACTCTACATTGCTAGAAAGAAAGAATGAAGAAAATAGAAAGAGTTATGCAGAAGTACTCAAAGGAAGGAATCATGGTCAACCAGAATCTAAGAAAACTATTGAAGATAAATCTTCAAGAATACCATCCATGTTCAAGCCAGAAAAAAGCTTCTGTCATGATCATGATCAGTCAAAGAAAAAATTCAAAAGGACTACGCCACAAAAAAGATCATTCACTCCTAGGTATGAAAACTTATTTTATGGTCATTGTTTTTACTGTACTAACTTTAGACATAAGGTTGCAGATTGCAGGGATTATAAAAGAAATGTTCAAGCAAACCGTCCCTATGTGGTCGCACGTAACATTGAGTGTTACAAATTTCATAACTATGGACACATAGCCAGTGATTGTAGAAGCATGACCGATAATTCCATGAAAGAGAATACTGATATCAGATATAAGAAAATATGGATAAGAAAACATGAAGAACAGGTGAAAAAAGACTAGGTACCAGAGATTGCAAGATTGACAATTAAACGAGATGAAGAAAATTCTACTGAGAAAAGGAAAGATGTTAGATACATAAAGGTTTGAAAAATAACTAAAAGAAAGGAAGGACAGGTAAATAAGGAACAGGTTCAAGAGATTGTACTTTCAGACGTTGTAGTGAAAGATGAATCCAAAGATAGAAATAAAGAAGTCAGAGCTCAGAGAGATAATAAATCTACCAATGAAGATGATGATGAATCTATCAATGAAGATGATGATGAATACACATCAGAGCAGGAATTGTTCTGAGCCATCCAACTTAGAGACTCCCAAGTAATATGAATATTAGACAGGGGGAGTCTATGCGATAGCTATGATAGACCAAAGAACCATCCTTCGAGCAGCTTGCAAAGTTTGAGAAGACATATTCAGAGCAATCAATTAGCATAAGTACAGTTTGATAGTATAATGATAAATCGGTTAGCATTATGGATAGTTGCGCAAGTAGAGTCTTGGACAGTATGGACAGAGATGGATTTGTAAGAAGACTTATTAGGCTTTAATAGATATATGATAGTGGATGAGAGCATGGATTCATACATTGGTTCAGAGAGTGGTTCAAAGACAAAGGAACATTATCGTAATGGATGATAATTGCACAAGAAATGGCTCAAACAATACTAATGGATTACAAATTGACAGATATTTTTTGGACACAGATAGTGCATACATCAGTTCACATTCAAAACAGAGTAATGATCAGAAACAACACTGATAAAACTCCCTACGAGCTATGGAACGGAAGACCAACAAATGTGAAGTACTTCAGAGTTTTTGGAAGCAAATGCTACATCAAAAGAGAATATGGTAGAATGGGAAAGTTTGACTCTCGTGTGGACAAAGGAATACTTGCTGGTTACTCAAGTACAAGGAAAGAATACAAGTGTTACAATCTAAGATTAAACAAAGTTGTGGAAAACATCAACGTAACGATTGATGAAACAGGCAGACCAGAATCAAAGGAAGAAGAAAACAAATCAATGAAACAACTTTTTGAAGAAGAAGATGAAAAAGAATAAGAAGAGGAAGATGAAGATGAAGAGAATCCAACAGAATTAGAAGAGCAAGTTCAACAAGTATCTCCAAAGACACCTAGCAAATGAGTACAGAAGAATCATCCTTAAGATCAGATTATTGGAAACAAAGATGCGGGAGTTGAGACTAGAAGAAACATTCGTTCACCAGAACAAACACACCTAGCACTCTTATCTACAATTGAACCAAACTGTTTTGAAGAAGCCAACAAGGATGAATTTTGGAATAAGGCCATGGATGAAGAATTTGATCAAATAGAAAAAAAATGACACTTGGGTATTGGTTCCAAGACCAAAGAATAAGAATGTGATTGGCACAAAATGGGTTTTCATGAATAAATTGAATGAAGATGGACAATTTACAAGGAACAAAGATAGATTGGTATGTAATGGATATGCATAGAATGAAGGAATTGACTTTGAAGAGACATTTTCCCCAGTTGCCAGAATCGAAGCAATTTGTTTTCTTTTATCTTATGCATGCTCCAAGAATGTTAGAGTATATTAGATGGACATAAAATCAGTTTTTCTGAATGGGGAAATTGAAGACGAAGTCTACATTGAACAACCAGAAGGATTTCAGTTGTCAGAGAACACAGAGTATGTGTGTAAATTAAAGAAGTCCTTGTATGGTCTAAAACAGGCTCCTAGAGCATGGTACTCCAGACTGGATAAGTATCTGCAGCAGGCAGGGTTCAGAAAAGGAAGTGTAGACAACAACCTCTACATCAACGTAAGTCAAGGTAATATTTTATTAATTGAAGTTTATGTTGATGATATTATTTTTGGTAGTGATGATGACAGGTAAAGCTAGGAATTTGCAAAATACATGCAGAATGAATTTGAAATGTCGTTACTTGGAGAACTATCCTTCTTTTTGGGACTTCAGATTCATCAAAGAAACTGGAATTTTTATTTCTCAAACCAAGTATATCAGAGAAATGCTAAAGAAGTTCAGAATGGAAGATTGCAAACCAGTTATCACTCCCATGCAAACTAGTTGTAAGTTGAGAAAAGATGATGATTCAAAGTCTACAGATCAGAGGCAATATAGGTCAATGATTGGCAGCCTACTATATGTGACAACATCCAGACTAGATGTAATGCAGGCAGTTGGACAGGTGGCATGATTTCAAGAAGCACCAAAGGAATCACATATATTAGCAGTAACGAGGATATTAGGATATCTCAAAGGAACAAAAGATCTTGGATTATGGTATCCAAAAGGAAAAGATCTATCACTTATTTCCTACACAGATGCAGATTGGGCAGGTTGTATTGATGAGCGATGAATCACTAGTGGAGCAGGGTTCTACTTAGGTGAGTGTTTGGTATCATGGCTAAGCAAGAAACAATCATCGATATCTCTATCTACAGTCGAGTCAGAGTATATTGCA
Source organism: Picea engelmannii (assembly GCA_009831015.1). Classification (NCBI taxonomy): domain Eukaryota; kingdom Viridiplantae; phylum Streptophyta; class Pinopsida; order Pinales; family Pinaceae; genus Picea; species Picea engelmannii. Next base: position 714,224 of record ML778438.1, on the reverse strand, counting down.
GCAACAACATGTTGTACATAGGTTCTTTGGATGAAACAAACTTTGACAGATATACAGGTTAAGTATGATGAGCCCATTCCAATATATTGTGTTAATACAAGTGCCATCAATATCTCAAAAAACCTGGTGATGCACTCCAAGATGAAGCCCATTCCAATCAAGTATCACTTTCTACGAGAATAGGTTGCAGAAAAGAACATCAGAGTTGAGTATGTGGGCACAAAAGAACAAGTGGTAGACATCTTTACAAAACCACTTCCATGGGAAGCCTTTGAATATATTCGCCAAAGACTTGGAGTTATTTCTACTCCAAAAATGAGTGCTTTTTGAATGCTTATCTTATATGTCTTAGATGTATAGGAGGAAGCACCATAAGAGGATAGTTTGTCAGGGGGAGCAGCCCCAAATGGAAAGATACATTTTCCATTGATGACAAAGGGGGAGAGATTTATCAGATGCAAAGGACAGAGGCATGGTTCCAGGGAGAGCAGATTTACCAGATACAGAGGATAGAGGCATGGTTCCAAGGGGAGCATATTTATCAAATGCAGAGGATAAAGGCATGGTTCCAGGGGGAGTATGAGTGATATGATTTCAGTATTGCATCAGAGTGTTTCCATCAATGCCAAAGGGGGAGATTGTTGATTAAGGTTGGTTGTCATTGAGGTCAACCCTTGAAAAAAGCCCCATAGCAAAAAGGTTTGGGTAATGGACCCAATATTGTTTGATGTAAATATGACTCATTATTGTTTTGTCATGTTTGATAATAAGTAAATATGGACGAACTCCAAAATGGTCCCCTTATGGTGAAAGCCCTCATGGGAAGACGCTTTGTGGAGTAAGAGAACCAATGCTTAATTTTGGAATAATGAGATGAAGGAAAGTGAATTTGTCAAGGAAAATATCCTAGATGGATAGTTCTTGTCATGTCATTTCCGGTGGTATGTTTAATGTCACATAATTCCTCACGGTTAGAGAGTTATGGCCATGAGAAATTGGAGACCCGAGGTTTGGGTAATGGACCCAAGTTTGTTTGATGGGTAAAAGTATGAGTTATGATATATTTTCAGATAATACTATTCTATATGGATATTATTTGTCATGCCATTTCTGGTGGTATGTATAACGTCACATAACTCCTCACGGTTTGAGAGTTATGGCCTTACGAAGTTGGAGGACCCTCATATGTCATCTAGAAGCCCCAAAAGGTCAAAGTAATCAAAGTGGTTTAAGAGATTT
>ML778438.1:698345-712935 GCA_009831015.1 Picea engelmannii | reverse complement strand
TGGATAAATTAGAAGTGGACCCAACCCTAAAATAAGGAAAGTGGGCCAAGTGACCTAGAAGATGTTTTTAAGGAAGCTACTTGGAGAGTATAAATAAGAGGCAAGGCTCTCTCATTTGAATCACATTTGAGCATATTGAATATATATAGGTTTATGAGGTAACCAAGTGATATCTAAGCCAAAATTCTGAGGAAGGTGAAGAAAAGAAGGTCGAAATGCAAGGAAGGATAAATTCTTTTGATGGTGCTTTCTAAGGTAAACAGGTCATCTCAACATTTTCGCTATAACTTTTTTTCTGTAATGATTCTGATCCTGAAATTTCTATGAAAGTGAGAAAACATATCCAAGTATCTGTGGTAAACAATTCAGCTTGTGTTTCATTGTATTTTGGGAGTTACACTCCATGGAAAATAGGGTTTGTGGCCAATCCTGAAACTAGTCAAAATGAAGTGTTTCAGGTAAAAACATCATAACTTCTTCATAACAGATCCAAATTCAGTGAGACAAAATGTGTTGGTTAGGGTACAGTATGTAGTATGTTGTGTAATAGTTTCAGATCAATTCATCAAATATTTTGTGTGGGGCAGGATCTACAAGGTATCTCTCTAGAATAAGCCAGAATTCAACAAGGTATGCCATTTTTGCTATAACTCCTTTTCTGAGAGGTTCCAAATAGTGACACTTGGAGGAATTGCATAAAAGAAATTGAAGAACATTGTGTATCAGTTTCAAATATTTATACATTACAGGTTCAAATTTATGATTACCTCAAGTTAGGGTTGTTCACTAATCGAAAACTAGGCATGTGAGACTAAAGAAAAGTTTGATGAAAATCCTAGTCTCTTGTTTTTAAAGTTAAGGAAGGTTTGTGGGAATGTGATCATATACACTAGGTCTATTACAGAGCTATGAATCAGATTTGGGTGATGAAATTGATGAGGGCTTTTGGTTGTGGTACATGTCGAGTACATGGTTGAGACAAGTAGTTGATGAGTTGGCGCACATACATGAGGTGTATATTTGATGATGGTGGTACATATTGATGAGTCATAGTTGATGAGTAGTTGACACATGATTGGTACATACTTGATACATGGTTGGATGCACTTGTTTATGGTACAGGTTGATTACAGGTTGAGGTACAGTTTGATGCATGGTTGATGCACTTGTTTATGGTACAGGTTGATTACAGGTTGTACATGGTTGATGCACTTGTTTATGGTACAGGTTGATTACAGGTTGAGGTATAGGTCGATGCATGTTTGATGCACTTATTTATGGTACAGGTTGATTACAGGTTGGTGCATGGTTGATGCACTTGTTTAAGGTACAAGTTGATTACAGGTTGAGGTACAGGTTGATGCATGGTCGATGCACTTGTTTATGGTACAGGTTGATTATAGTTTGAGGTACAGGTTGATGCATGGTTGATGCATGGTTCAGATTTATTGGTACAGGTTTACAGCAGTATATCTCACAGTGATAGTGTGACAGTGGTTCCATCATTCTACTTATACTTCAAGGTGGCAGGACAAGGAAAGGATAGGTGGTTGTAGACGGAGAACATAGGGGGTTGTAGCCTCCTTCTGGTTGTATCCATAGAATTTGGGAGTTGGAGCTTCCCTCAGGTTGTGTCCTGAGAAACTAGGGGGTTGGAACCTCCTTCCAGTTGTAGCTGGAAAGCAAAGGAAGTTGGTGCTTCCAATGAATGTAATTCTTCAAGACATATAAGAAAAATCATTCTGTGGTTTTCTCCTATTTTGGGTTTCCACGTAAAACACTGGTGCACTGTGTATGTGTATGATTGTTCATTTGTTCATTGTTTGTTTACTCTGCAATTATTGGATGATAATGCTTCATTGATATAACACTTGGATTATATGGTTAAAAGGGATTAAATTTCTCTATTACTGATTCACCCCCCCTCTCAGTAATCCAACAACAGTGTCAATTAGGTCATAGTTTTAACTTAAAAAAAAGTGGTCCCAACAATCAATGCCATCGTTTCAATTAGGCCATAGTTTTAACTAAAAAAAAAAGGTGCTGCCGGTGGTCAAGAAAATTGTTTCAATTAGGTCATAGTTTTAACTAAAAAAAGTTGTCAATTTGAGGGTTCTGACATGGTTCCATTACTAATGTCAAGTGTGTGGTTTCAAGTAAGTCACAATTTTAACCACCTCCAAAAACAAGGGTGCTACTAGTAGCACCACTTTTTGATTTGGGGGTTGATTTTGTGTTTTTTATCCAAAAATATGATATTTTTGGGTTAGTGTTCTCCTTTTGAGGTCATAGTTCTCGTTAAGTTGGTAACTTTTTTATTCTTGTAGGTGTAAAGTTATGTGTAGATCAGTGTCCCCATACACATGAAGAGAAAGATGAAATGTCCCATGTTCTATATGTGAATGTAGTTGGAAGTTTGATGTATGAAATGGTCTGTACTAGACCAGATATTGCACATGCAATGGGATTTTCGAGCAGGTATATGTCAAAACTAGAGAATGAGCATTAGAAGACTAGGGATTTTTGAGCAGGTATATTTCAAGGAAGACTAGGATTCAATAGAGTGTTGGAAATAAATGGGTTTGTTGATGCATACTGGGCTGGAGATTTGGATCACAGAAGATCTAAAAGTGGGTATGTGTTTAAGCTATTTGGAGGAGCAATAAGTTGGATCCACAAAATATGGGTTGTAGTGGCACTCTCAACTACAAAAGATGAATACATAGAAGCCACTCATGTAAGCAAGGAAGTAGTATGGTTACAAATATTGTGTTCATGTATTGGGTTGGAACAACAAGAACCAAGGTTAGATTGTGATATTCAGAGTGCAATATTCCTAGTGAAGAACCCAACTTATCATTCAAAAAAAAATCATATTGATGTCCAGTATCACTTTGTGAGAAACATGGTTGAAGATAAGAATGTGTTACTAGATAAGGTTGAGACTTTGAAGAATGTTACATATTCATTGACAAATTCCGTGAGCTCCGAGAAGGTTTCCTGGTGTAGAGAAACTATGGGCATTGCTTCCCTAGATTATTTACTATGTAATATTGTGACCCCTTGTATGCAAACAAAAAAATAAGTGGGAGAATGTTGGGTAGGTGTTATATTCTTTGCATGTTTGTGGGGCGATGCACCATATTTGATGATTGTGTCTGGCGATCCCTACCAAGTAGTGTTATTTATGTCCTATGCATCAAACAATTTCCTAGAGGGGTCCTAAGTGGGGGAAGGACTGCCCCCCCCTTAGTTACACAGAGCGTCCCGTTTTGGGGTAACGCCCCAATTTTTTGTTTAGTATTTTTTTTCTATTTTAGAATTTTTCACTATGTTTAGTGTTTTTCTAAACTGATCCCAGATTAACGGATTAGGGTTTTGGTAGCTTAAAAAAAAATAAAATATTATGTATATATTGTATTGCGAATGGTAAAATTAATATAATGAAGAGTTGAGAGGTGTGGCACCAAGGAAGGTTGGTTTTCTTTTAGCTAAGGGTTTCCAGTGTAGATCTTTGTGTACTATGTGTATGAACCATTGATTACTTTATATTTTTCTTAATAATATGTATGTATTGATTTACTTCACAGGTTTAAAACTTATGTGCATCAACCCTACGAAAACAATCACACATTAGATATTATAATTGAAGAACATGGAACACAAGACTTATGTGGAAACCCTTTTGGAATAAAACCACATAATATCTCTTTATAATTGTTTGTAGTAATAAAACTATTCTTACAAATATTTGTAGGAACCAACCTACTAGAGACACTGAACCCCATTTCTACAAATCCTGGTAAGCACCAACCTACTGGAGACACCGAACCCCACTGCTACAAATCCTGGTAGGCACCAATATAATATTATATATCTTCATAGACACCAATCTAATGGAGACACCAATTGCCGCCATTAAGCACCAAGTTAACAAGAGACAACAATCTCTTTTTTTTAATGACACCATCCTACCTTAAATATTTGTATACAAAATTATACTAGAGACACCAGTCCCCACCGCTAAGAAGCAAATTAGAAAGAGATACAAATATCTTGTGTGAGCTGCAACAAACTTCACCGAGTATGCTTGATATGTTTTACTTCATGAGGTATTCTTGTTTATTTGGGCTTCACCAGGTATACACATTCCTTATCGCTTCAAGAGGTTTACTCACTACTTATTCCTTTACAAAGTTTGACAAAAAATTGAATTTCCAAATGGTAACTTTCTCAAAGATTTATTTTTTGGGCCTCTTCCTAAGAATGAACTTTTACAACATGCCACATATCCAATTTTGTATATATGATTCTAAATTTTTTACATGAGGTACTTATGTATATATCATTTGTTCTCTGAAATTTTCATAGCCTGAACTGTCCTGGAAAAGAGCTTATAATTAAGATGCCAAATTGACCTATTTGAAATTGATCTAAGGACCATCTAGAAAGAATAACTTCCATAGATCATATCTCATAAATTAAAAAGAAACAAAATACAAAATTTTTACTTAAGGTACTTCTATATGTATTGTTTTTTTTTATAGAAATTTCACTCTCTGGAGAGTCCCATAAAAGACATTATAGTGAAAATTCCAAACTGGCCTATTTGAAACTGATTTAAGGAGAATTCAAGAACCCTAACCTCCACAAAGAATATCTATGAAAGTATAGAGAAACAACATATAAAACAGTTACCATATGTACCCAGAGAACTCTCCTGTATCTTTGAAAAATTTAAAGGTCTGAAACATCCCAGAAAATAAGTTATAGAAAAAGTTCCAAAATGAACTAGTTGAATATGATTTTAGGAGCATTAAGGAACACTATCTTCCACGTGTCATATATTCTAAAGTATAGAGAAACAACATTTAAACATTTTTCCATATGTACACCAATATATCTCTTCCATCTTTGCAAAATTTAAGTGTCTGAAACATCCTAGACAAAATTTATAGTGAAAGATCCAAGATGACCTTTTTGAAACATATTTTAGGAGCATTCAAGAACCCTAACTTCTACAGGGAATATCTCAGAAGGTATAGAGAACCATCATCTATTGTTTTTTTTCTTGCCATAATTTATGGGGATTTTCGATGAGCAAGTTAGTTATTTCTTGGTTGTGAGTGAGATCCATTTGGGAATAAGTAGAAAGGGAGATGGTGAGTTCACATAGAAAAAAGGGTTACAGGTAAGGGGCATAATGGTGGGCGGGGTGAAGAGAGGAATCCAATGGAATAGGTGGAAAATAATGGTGACCTGTGTTGGAATTTTAATTTTTCTAGTTACATAATCACAATTACTTAATCCAATAGAAACTATAGTAGGATCACTAGAATATAGACAATCAAATATACAATAGAATGTAAATATTATCCTGGGAAACCCTCGTGGGGGAGAAAACCCAGCAACCAAAATCCTCAATATATATTCCTTCAACCAATACAATGATGCACTATATCTCTCCAAGAAAGACCAAGACCAAAACACCAAAAGAATCAGTCTCCAAGACTTGTGCGGTAGACCTTCTTAAGCGCTCCAAGATGTACAAGAGAAGTGTGTGAGTGTGTATTCAAATGAGAGGAACCTATCCTCTATTTATACACAAAACTTTCTCTTGAAGAGACATGACTCTAGACCTAACTAACCCATAAAATAGGGTCGACTAGCCACAATGGGGATTTTTACAATTATAAGTAAAATACTAATAATATAATATTTTTTGTTGAGCTGAATTGTAAAATATAATTTAAGTAAAATTTTAAAGGTTTGACTAAAAAAAATATACAATGATATATTCCGTAGTTACACCAAAAAATATTAACACTCCCTCTTAACTAGGAAGGTATTCTTTCTAGACAAAAACTCCAAGTTTGATACCACACGAGATCACATCCATTGACGATTGAACATGTGAATCTATACATCCTCAGATATCCATAGTGAAACATGACTTCGCCCCATGCAACCAAGGTCTATGGGTATCTGTGAATAGTTAGAACATGTCCCCAGTACATCCGCTCCCTATGATGCATTAGTACCTGATCATGTGCTCTCTTGTCTTAGGGCTAGCCCTTTTTCATACTGGATGAGACCCACCAGACTCAGTACCAACCCTTTTTCATGATATATGATATTTTTCCATACTTAGTGCCAACCCTTTTTCATGTTGGATGAGTTTCACCTATCACTCCCTCTTAAGAGGTACCACACCAAGCTTGTCCTTGAAGCACTCGAACTTCATCGTCGAAAATGGTTTGGTGAACACATCCGCAATCTAATTCTCGGTAGTCATGAACTGGAGCCTTATTTTTCCCCTCTGTACCATATCCATGATATAGTAGTATCTGATCTCAATATGCTTCGACCTCTCATGGAACACTAGGTTCTATGACACCTTAATGCAACTCTGGTTGTCACACCAAATGCAGGTTGCCTCCAATATGAGAAAAAATAACCCATACAACAACTTCTAAATCCATAATTCTTATCTGTTAGTTGTACATGCTTCCACATACTCAAATTTATCCATACTGAGTGCCACACATGACCGCTTTCTACTGCTCCACAAGAGCATACTAGAGACAAGAATAAAAAAATTTCTCGAAGTGCTCTTCCGGTGAGGAATACTATTGGCCCAATATGAATCTGAGTATCCAAACAATCCAAACTCATGTTCAAATATGTATGAGAGACCATGATATAGAGTACCCTTAAGGTACCTCAACACATGTTTTGTTGCAACCAAATGAACCTATCTAGGCTTCTCCAAATGTTGACTCGGGGTGTTCACAGAAAAAAATATATCTGGTCTTTTGTTCGTCAAATACATCAATGAGACCACTATATGCCTATATAAGATAGAATCCATAACATCTGAAGTTGTATCCTACAACAAATTTAGATTTGATACCATCGGGGTAACCATGGCCTTACAGTCCAGCATCTCGAACCTCTTCAAGATTTCCACAGCATACATTCCTTGATTTAGGAAAATCCCATCTGATCTCAACCAAAATTCTATTCTGAAGAAGTAGTGCATCATTCCTAAATCTTTCATCTCGTATTCTTTAACCAATTTTCTTTTACATTTAGTGATGAGCTTTTCCACACCTATTGAAAACAACTCATCTACATACAACAGTAGAATCACCGGTTCACCATCCTCAACCTTAAAGTAAAGGTTAGTATCTACATTTCTCTTGGTAAAACCCAAGCTCATCAGAAAATTTTCAAACCAGTACTATACCATGCTCTGGGTGCTTGATTCAGTCCATATAAATCCTTTTTTAATATGCACACATGAGTGTCCCTATCATGTGTCTCGAATACAAGTGGTTCCAACACATAAAATTCATCTTTTATTTCACCATTCAAGAAGGTTGTATTTACATCCATATGGTGCACCTTCGATTTCATGATAGAGGCCAATGAAAGTATACTCCTAATTGAGGTATATCTTTCTATGGGAGAAAAAAATTCTTCATAGTCATTTACTTCCTTTTGAGAGAAAACTCGGGCCACAAATATTTCCTTATATTTTTCAGTACTACAATCAAATGCATGTTTCATCTTGTAGATCCATTTCAAACTCACCACAGATTTTTCCTCTGGTATGGGAACCACATCCCAGACATCATTCTTCATAATGGACTGGTATTCCTCTACCATGGTATCTTTCCATACTTGATTTTATGCAGTCTCTTCATAACTGGAAGGTTCTGCATCCATTGTGTCACACAAGCATACCACGTAGCTGGAATATGGCTTCCACTTCTTACTTACCCTAAAATATTTCTCTTGGTCACCAATTCTTTCTGCATCTATAATAAGCTCTTGTTCCTAAGTTGGTATTCTCTTACGAGAAGGTACCTCAACTAGTTTCTAAGGTTCTACCATGTCATGATCCTTTGGAATGAATTCATCTGGTTCAATTTCCTCTGGAACTTTAGGAACTTCATTCTCTTCTTCATGTGCCTCTTCTCCATGCATTTTTTTGGATATAATAAAATCTTCATTCTCATTGAAGGTTACATCTCGTTTTCTCTCCACTTTCAGGTGATCGGGAATGTATATCCTGTAAGCCTTCGATGTGTCACTATAACCATCAAATATGCATTTCCATATGGAAGGGTCCAACTTTGTCCTCTTTTCCTTGGGGATGTGAACAAATATAGGGAAGAAAAATATTCTGAAATGACTGACTTCTGGCTTCTCTCCTGAAAACATTTCCATGGGTGTCTTGTTTTCATGCACCTTGTGGGGACTTTTATCCTGCATGTACATTTTCATCTTCACTGCTTCTGCCCATAGATGCATAGAAAGATCTTGATCATGGATCATGGCCTTTACTACTTCCATGATTTTTTGGTTCTTACTTTCAACTATTCCATTCCGTTGAGGGTTATAGGGAGTAGAAATCTCCCTCTTAATCCCAACTTCCTTGGAATACTCCTTGATTTCGTTTCAGGTGAATTCACCTCCATTGTATGATTGCAAGGTATTTGTATTATGCTCTGTCAAGTTTTCTACGAGATCCTTGAACTCTTTTGATTTTCCAAAATATTCATCCTTTTATTTTAACAAATGAATCCAATTTTTACATGAGTAATCATCAATGAAAGATACATAATATACATATCCACTTAGTGAAGTTGTCGACATTAGTCCATATATGTTTGAATGCACAATGTCCAAAACTCCTTTGGCTCTGCTATCACTATTGGGAAAGGAGTGCTTCATGTTCTTTCCTTGTGCACATCCTTTGCACACACCATTTTGTTCTTCTTGGATTTTTGTAAGACTTGTCACCATTTTTCTCACAATCGGAAGAGATTTGTAGTGTAGGCGAGAAAATATCCTATGTCATAGTTCACTGGGATTCACAATATCATGAACCATTATAGATTCTGAATGTCCTTTAAATTTTTAGATTCCTACTTCTTTAACTCCAATCACTAATGCATCATCAAGGGTCTTCCCTCTTGGCCACATAACAACTTGACCATCAATAAATGCTACTCTAAATCATTTCTTCTCCAATGCTGAAATTGAGAGAAGATTCTTATTTAAACCTAGAACATAGAGAACTTCTTTCATCTTCATTGGCTTGCATGATTTTAACTTGTAGGAAGCTTCTCCAACACCTTTGATTGGATATTGATAGTCATCACCCAATTTCACCATGTGATGTGAATATTTATAAATAATTTTAGATAAGGAGTCTTCATAGCATGTCATGTTCTTGGAAGAACCATTGTTTATCAACCAAGTGTCACTTCCATGAGTAATAATACTTGTGAGGTTTGAGATAAGGACATAATATTCATCACTTGATTTATCTTTCTTTGAAACCTTCTTGGGATTCTCGTCATCTTCAGCTATGTGAGCTTGATGCCTCTTACTTCTTTTCTTATTATTAATTTCCATAATGAGGGGGAAATCACTAACAAAGTGTCCCAATTCCTGACAACAATAACATATGATCTTTGAGTTGTCTCTTTGACCCATCTTAAAGTTATTAGGTAAAGAATGCTCCTTCTTGTTCTTTCCTTTCCTGGTGTGGGAGGATAGGGCTTGATCTTCATCTACCATATTTTCTTCTCTTGCAGTTGTCCCAGATTCTTCATGGTTACAATATTCCCAAATCCTACTGAACTTGGGAAGCTTATTTCTTGAACAAATTCCTTGGATGAATGCATCCCATGACCTTGGGAGGCCATTCAAGGTAGTCATCACCATCTCTTCTCCTTCTACTGATTCACTAATGGCTTCTATCTGGTCCTTGATTTGATTCACTTTTGAGAAGTAGGAGTGTGTTTTTTGAGTTATTCATTTTCACATTCTTCAACTGAAATCTCAAAGTCATTCTTTGATTTATGTTTCTTCCCTCAAACAGATGAGTTAAGGTGTCCATAATTTTATTTGGAGAAGATAATGATGATATATGATGGATAAGGTGGCTCTTAATGTAGTCTGCAGTAATCCTTTTTTCTCTCACCATTTCCTTGTTATATTTTTCCTTAGCTTCATCTCCTTGAGGCTCTTGAACCTCTTCTATAATGAACTTATCCAGTTCATGTTCTTCAATAAGGATGGTTACTCTGTACTTTCAGGCCCTGAATTTATAAACGCCATCAAGCTTCCCCTTGATATCTGTTTTAGTAGTCATACTTCCTTCTAATGGTCTTGGTTTGTTCGGAAATTGTCTCTAGACTGAAAATGGCTCCCTTTTAGGCTTCTAGATCTGCAACTAGCTTCTATTAAGGCTTTCTCTGATACCATGTTGGAATTTTAAATTTTCTAGTTACACAATTACAATTACTTAATCCAATAGCAACTGTAGTAGGATCATTGAAATATAGACAATCCCAGATACAATAGAACACAAAGATTATCCCAGGAAACCCTCATGGGGGAGAAAACCCAGCAACCAAAGTCCTCAATATAGATTACTTCAAAAAATGTAATGATGCACTATATCCCTTGAAGAAATACCTAGACCAAAACACCAAAAGAACAAGTCTCCAAGACTTGTGCACTAGACCTTATTATGCGCTCGAAGATTTACAAGAGAAGCATGTGTGTGTGTGTGTGTGTCCAAATGAGAGGAACATATCCTCTATTTATACAAAACAATGTCTCTTGAAGAGACATGAATCTTGACCTAACTAACCCACAAAACAGGGTCGACCAACCACAATGGGGTTTTTTACAATTATAAATAAAATACTAATAATATAATAATTTATGTTGAGCGGACTTGTACAATATAATTATAATAACCTTTTAAAGGTTTGACTAAAACAAATATAAAATAATATCTTCCATAGATACACCAACAAATATTAACATTTGGAAGGGTTGGTGGGTCCACTGAAAAAAGGATTAGATGTGATAGGTACCACGATGATGAGGAAGAAGAGATGAATCCAATGGGATATGCTATGAATAAGGGTGATGTAGAGACCACTTTACTCCTTTTTTTATCATCTGTGGAGTTATGCTCGGGCCTAAAGAATACTACGATGAAGGAATGGTCAAATTGTTAATAGATAAAATTGTGTAGGAATTTCACAACCTGGATGCAAGATATAGGGTTGCATTGTAAAACTTCCCTGGAGTGAGAAAAATTTGGAGACCATGAATGTGTTTAGTTGTGTATGTGACTATTCCACATTTGTGATTGATTTATGAATTTCTTGAATGATACTTCATATGGACTATTTCTATGTTTATTATTTAAGTAACTTATTTATTCATGGTTGCTTATGGATAGAGTGGTGATGTTGCAGGTATAATATATAATTATTGATGAGTTTATATATTTTTCATTATGGTTTAAATTTATTGTTGTTAACATGAACTATTTATGTAATTAGTAAGATGATTTTATATTGTGTCTATCATTTATATATATATATATATATATATATATATATATATATATATATATATATATATATATATATATATATTAAATATTTATTTATTTATTTATTTTAATTTGACTTTAAAGGTTTTTTTTTCAATTTTTTTGCCTTAAATTTTTTGTTTTAATTGTCGATTTCAATTATTTTTCCAAGGAAAAATTATATCCTTTTTAGTTTTTTTTTAATTATTTTTTATTGAAAATTCACATTTTTCATTATTTTTCAATCAAAATTGAATTTTTTTCTTTTTTTCCAAAAAAAAAATGTGTTTTTTTGCTTGAATTAAATAATTTGTTTAGGTGTATTTTTTTTACAATTTAATTAGATTATTAATCTAAATTATATAAAAAAAAAATTAATTGAAAAATAAATGATCACACTTTTATATTTAGTAGTCAATTTTCATTGTTTTATTTACGGTTGTCGTAGTGGTCAAGGCCATAGTTTCAATTAGATCATAGTTTTAACTCAAAACAAATATGGTATTAGTGGGCAAGGCCAAAATGTCAATTAGGTCATAGTTTTAAATCAGAAAAAAAATGGTTCGAGTGGTCAAGGCCACAATGTTAATTAGGTCATAGTTTTAAGTCAAAAACAAATCTGGTGTCAGTGGTCAAGGTCACAGTGTCAATTAGGTCATAGTTTTAACTTAAAAAAAAGTGGTGCCAATGGTCAATGCCAAAGTTTCAATTAGGTCATAGTTTTAACTAAAACAAAAGTGGTGCGAGTGGTCAAGAAAATTGTTTCAATTAGGTCATAGTTTTAACTCAAAAAAGTGGTCAATTTGAAGGTTCTTACAGGGTTCCATTACTAATGTCAAGGGCGTGGTTTAAAGAAAGTCACAATTTTAACCACCTCCAAAAAAAGGGTGCTACTAGTAGCACTACATTTTGATTTGGGGGTTGATTTTGTGTTTTTTGTCCCAAAATATGATATTTTGGGGGTAGAGTTCTTGTTTTTAGGTCACAGTTCTCGTTAAGTTGGTAAATTTTTTATTCTTGTAGGTGTAAAGTTATGTGTAGATCAATGTCCCAATACACATGAAGAGAAAGAGGAAATGTCCCATGTTCCATATGCTAATGTAGTTGGCAGTTTGATGTATGCAATGGTTTGTACTAGACCAAACATTGCACATGCAGTGGGATTTTTCAGAAGGTATATGTCAAAACTAGGGAAGGAGCATTGGAAGACCAGAGATTTTTAAGCAGGTATATATCCAAGAAGACCACGATTGGACAGAGTGATGGAAATACATGGTTTTGTTGACGCAGACTGAGATGGATATTTGGATCGCAAAATATCTACAAGTGGGTATGTGTTTAGCCTAATTGGAGGAGAAATTAGTTGGATAAAAAAAATATAGGTTGTAGTGCCACTCTCAACTACAGAAGCTGAATACATGGAATCCACTCATGCAAGAAAGGAAGTAGCATGGTTACAAATATTATGTTCAGGTATTGGGTTGGAAAAACAAGAATGAAGGTTAGAATGTGATAGTCAGAGTGCAATCTTTCTAGTGAAGAACCCAATTTTTTTTTTTGAAAGCTAGGATTTGTATTAGAACTTGCTAAGAAGAAAAATTACAGCTATCATGCTATCATAGGAGGTTGTGATAACATTTCCCTGGTGGGAAGCCAATGCTTCCACATGGCCATAAAATTCATAATTTCCATGCATAACTTGCATAGCTGTAAGAAACATAGAAGGAAAGGAGATGGATCTAAAGTGACACGCAAGGTGAAAGTTATTTAGGCTAGGCTGTACAAACCAAAACCAAAATGTTGGACTATGCTAAGACTGAAAATTCCTAGATTTGAGAAGTTGCGCAGGGCCAAGAGATTGAGAATTATACTAGCTGCAAACATAAAAAAAATAGGAAACGTGAGCCAGAAGGATCTAGCTAGAATTGGGGTCGAGCCTCTGCTCATTTTTTCGATCTTGCATGGTGTCTCTGCCAATCTTTCCTCTGTCTAAGATAACTTGCCTGGGATCCCGAAGAAGATTCATCAGAAGCTCCACTCGGTGCAACCTCTCTTCTTCCTTGTGCTGCATCTCTTTGATGACGCCCTTGATGTCCTATATTCCTAGATTGATGGTAGCCAAAGATTCCTTGAGAATGTTCCTTATAACACAGCAGGAGAAAGAAAAAAAGGGCGGAGGAGGTGGAGGTGAGTTAGAGGAGGAGGTGGGGGAATCAGAAAAAATAATGGGGGAGGAAAAAGAAGAGAGAGGAGCTAAGGGAATGCAGGAGGTAGAGGTGACATGAGGTGGAGGTGGAGGAGGAGGAGGTGGAGGCTGGCGGGGGGGTGACGGGTTGAGCCTTTGAGAAAAGACAAGGGAGTTACCATGAATTTCGAACCATTTGACTCGACATGCATAAGGAGACAACAGTGGAGGAAAATAAGGATTGGTGGCCCGAGGAGGCAAATCAGATGTTAAGGAAGGAGTGGGAGCGAAGAGAGGCTCCAGGGTGGAGGTACACTCAGAGTCTTGATGTGAACTCGGAAATTCTACTAGCCTCACCCTCTCATGCCCCTTCCTTTTGCAACATACTAGGTCATGCCCCTTTTCGACTTACCTCTAAGTTGAGGCATCAAGAAATCCACCTGAAACCAGATGAGGAGTGCGTGAAAGCTATGAAATATGTTTCTCACAGGACATGAGACCATTTAGACACAGAGGCAGTGACTGACTAGAGGATAAGTGTTGGGAACAGAGGGCTAAGTGCACCGAAAAATATTGAGCCATAGGAAAAAGACTGGACCAAATTTCAGAGCAGGCCAAGACTCAGGAGGCCAAGGTCTCGAATGAGCCATGGCACTCCAGAACAAAGGCCTAAAACTGCCAAGACAGGGAGGGTGATGGGACAGTGACTGCATCCATCCCATTAACATTAAATTTCCCACGAATAGAGGCACCATCATAATAAACCAAACCATAATCAAATTAATACCGAGGAGCGACGGCCGAGGAGTTAAATCCATGAATTAATGACGGATGTTTAGTTTGCCTAAGCTGGATCGAGGTGGCGAGAGACTAGGCCATGTGTCTGTTGGTTGTGGAGCCTGATTATCTTCCTGATTCAGAGGTCCTTTCTTTTAGCCGTGTTTATACCCCATGAAGTATTTACACCCCAGAAGTATGTACACTCTTCCACG
>ML778438.1:665258-690043 GCA_009831015.1 Picea engelmannii | reverse complement strand
CCTGGCAATTTCTCTGGTGGACGTAGCCCACACTGGGTGAACCACGTAAATCTGTGTCTCTCTTGTATTGTGTGTCTTCTGTGTTTTGTTTCTACATTTGTTTTATTTTATTGCTCCGCGGTCCTATTTTTCTAATAGTGTCCTCCCAAATGGATGTCTACCCATCATGTCCATAATCACCCCATATGGGAGCTAATGCTTGTTGTGAGCCATGTTTCTGCATGCGATCATGAAGGGGTGAGTTGGGGATGAGGATGGAGAACAAGAGAAGTATCCTTCCTGCAGGTCTACCCAAAAATTTTCCAACATATCTCCTACTTTATTTGCGTTTCTTTGAACGTGGGAGGGAATAATTACCGACTGAGGCTGAAGGATTGAATTTATTCTGATCAAACCATTCATGAGTCTCCAACTTGGGTAGATATTATCCGGATCTACACCATTTGGGAGATGAGAGAGGAGGTTAATGACTATCTACAAATCACCTTATACTATGAGGATGGATAACCCTTTCTCTTTGGCTGCTTGCAAGACTTTGAGCAATCCCCAAATTTCCGTTGCATTGATGGTGTTATGGCCCAAGTTCCCAGATGAGATGTGGAGGATCTCTCCTTTGTTGTTTCGAATGGCTGCCCCATATCCCGCAGGTCCCGTATTCCCCTTGGAGGCTCCATTGAAATTTATTTTGTGGAATCCTATTTCTGGAGCCTCCCAGTGGGAGGGGCTAATCTTAGAAGTGTTACCTAGAGAGGGGACCGAAAGAGAGGAATAAAGATTGATTTGCCAAGAATTGAGGATGATGAACTCATTGTTTGGGCAATTCATATCTTGATCCATCTAGGGGTGCAAGTAGATTGTTTCCTTTATATTTGAGTGGATTTTAGACCAGACTTCTTGCCAGTTCCAGGAGGCAGATTTGAATATTCGACAATTTCGTTCCTTCCAAATATGCCAAAGAATAAAGCTAGGTAGAATTTGTCAAATTCTATTGAGGATTGGAGACTGGAAAATTGACTCTCTCCATCCCTCAATTGTTTCCCATATACCTATACGGCTCCTTTCCAAGGTTCTCATGATGTTGGCGCTGTGGTCCCAAAGATTCAAACTGTAGGAGAAAAGATTGAGAAGGTGATTTTGAGTCTCCTCCTCAGTACCAAAAAGGTGAAACCAAGAAGGGCTTATAAAGCCTCTATTCCTTAGGTTTTCCCAAGTAAGAATGCTATTGTTCGCCATTAACCAAAGGAAGGTGCTAAGTTTTGGCCAGAGCTTTGCGCCCCAAATTTTTCTCCAAACCTCTTCTTTTGGGAGGGAATTATGCCTTGCACTGAGGGAATAAGCTTCTTATATGTTTAAGGTGTTGGTGTTGGAGTCACCCCACCTGAGGATGTCCTCCCCTTGTTGGCTGAATATTCTCCTTGAGTTGAGTTGATCAAGTAGTGGTTGAAGGTTTATCTCATAGCGGATGTTTAACTCTTTGTGAGTGTTTTTCCATTTGCGCCAGGTTTCTCTTGTACCTTTTGGAATCCATAAGTTGACCACTTTATGGAGGATTGCACCTGTCATTAAGGGAATGAAATAAATTAGAGTGGGATGTTTTTCCATGGCCAGAAGTTGTTTCTAGGAGTCGCTCCAGAAAAGAGCCAAAATCCCACCTTGTAATTCCTAGAAAGCTTGAATTGTTATCATTCCCTTGTTGTGCGTAGCCACATTCTAGATAAGAGACCTCAGGCTCTGACATTTCCATATTATTAGATCCTTTTCTGGTGTGGATGGTGTGTATTGTTTCCTCCACAGGCATGCCCAAGTCCCCCTGCGTGCTTTCGTCTACACACTTTTTTCCAACTGACCAGAGCCAGTTTGCGCCCCTCTTTGGTTCCCTTCTAGAGGAATCCCCTTTGGATACTTCTTAAAGTGTTGAGGATAATGTTTGGGGATGAGAGTGTCGAGAAAACATAGATCGGGAGGGATTGCAGCATAGACTTGAGGAGGACGAGGAGACCAGGAAGGTTGAGGGAGCGGAAAGACCAAGAGGAAAGTTTTCTCTTGAAGATGGAAAGGATATTTTCGCATGAGGTATTTCTTAGCGGATTTTCAATTAGGGGGATTCCAAGGTACTTGGAGGGTAGGATGCTACAGGTGAACCCCAAGAGTTAAGTAATATGACATTGGATCTAGATGGGTATATTGAAGAAGAATATTTGAGATTTAGAGAGGTTAACTTCGATTCCTAAAGCATCACAAAAGAATTCGATCACGGAGTGGATTCAAAGAGCTTCTCATACTCTAGGGATTCCCATTAAGAGTATATCATCCACGAACTAACTATGTGAAATGGGCAGAGATATCCCATGGGGGGTAATACCTGAGAGGGAGTGGTCTATGATGGCTGATTTAATGGTTCGACTCATCCATTCCGCCATTAAGATAAAGAGAAAGGGATAAAGTGGATCCCCTTACCTTATTCCTCTAGAAGAAGAGAATGGTTTGGAAGGGACGCCATTGACCAGGATGGAGAACAGGGCTAACGAGGTGATATTGACAATCCAGGAGACCCACGAAGGATCAAAACCAAAGGTGAGAATGGTTGATTTCAAATAGTTCTATCTTAGTTTATCAAAATCTTTAGAAAGATCCAATTTTAGGAGCATACCAGGAGACTTGGTCGAATGAAGTGAGTGGATTACTTCGTGAGCCAGGATTACACTGTTGAGGATCTATTTGCCTTCCACGTATCCCAACTATTTTGGACATATGATGAATGGTCGTATGGGTTTAAGATGCTTAGCTATGATCTTCGTAAGAAGCTTATAGATCACATTGCATAGTGCAATGGGTTGGAAGTGAGTTGGGGAGGTAAATTTGTTATCTTTTGGAATGAGAGTGATGAAGGTGGCATTGAGGGCTTGAAATACCTACCCAGATTTTATGGAATCCTCTATAATTTCCCATACTTCTTCACGTATGAATCCCAACAATGATGGAAGAAATATGAAGTAAACCCATCCGACCCAGGATATTTTCCGAGCGGAGTGTCCCTGCAGGCTTGATCTACTTCTTCTTGGGTGATAGAACTCATCAAGACCTCGTTCTACTCTTTCATGACCTCCTTTGGAATTTGATTTTAGATAGAGTCAATCACATGAGAGAAATCTATAGGGGGTTTCCTAAGAAGGTTATTGTAGTAAAAAAGTAATTCCCTTTCTATGTCTTTGTGTTGTTGGATCTTCAGGCCTTGGTCAGAAACAAAGTGAGTGATGTGATTTGTGTGTCGACGTTGAACCATTGATCCATGGAAAAAATTGGTATTTTTTTCTCCCTCTTTGATCCATTGGATGCGAGATTTTAGTCTCCAAGGGATTTCTTCCCGCACTTGTCTTTCATCTAACTGATTGTTGAGAAGAGATTCTTTCTCCTTTAGTGAATCTGTGAGGCCTTGAGTTCTGATCTGCTGTTGAAGGTCTTCAATTTGTTGGTTGAGGATTTCTAGAGCATGGAAGATTATGCCAAAAGTGGATTTATTCCATGATTTTAATTATTGCTTGAGGTTTTTTAGCTTCTGTTGAAATTTGTACATATGAGATCGTGTTATCATTGTTGCTTCTTTCAACCAGATATTTATGTTGGCTTGAAAATCCAGGTGTGTCAACCATAATTTTTCAAAGCGGAAGGGTTTCCTGCCTAGGGTGCCACTGATGTTTATCGATAAGAGTATCGGCCAATGATCTGATCCTGGAGTGTCGATCAATGTGGCATTCCAAAAGAGACCATCCAACATGATGGATTCTAATATTAAGAAGCGGTGTAATCTGCAGGAGACATGTTGTACCCCTGAGAATCTATTGGACTAGGTGAAGGGATGTTTTTCCATTTCTACACTAATGAGATTCAGCAGACCGATGACTCGGTAGAACTACCCACTGTCATTTCATAGCCTGCGTGTGCCCCCCTTAGTTTCCTCCTATCCTGTTATCATATTGTAATCGCCCCCAAGGATCCATCGTTAATTGTTGATATGATTAGCAATCCATTCTAGGTGATGGAGGAAGGCTTCCTTTTCTTCAGGTGTTGTAGCATCATAGACATTCATGATGAAGCCTTGTTTGTTCGAGTTGATGAGATGGAAGGAGGCTGTGATGGCCTAGTTGGAGGTAAAAAATCCTTCCATCAGTATCGTGACTGGATTCCAGAGTACAAAGAGCCCTCCTATGACCCATTTTGCATTGATTTTGACAAGATTATCTTGTTTCCAACATTTTTTAAGAATTTGTGAAGCTTCCTCTCTCGTGCATTTAGTTTCTTGCAAAAGAAGAATGTCTAGTTGTTCCTTCATTATCCTTTCTCGGATCAAGCCTTGCTTTCTTCGTGTGTTGAGAACCCTTACATTCTAGGAAAACAACTTCATGAGGACGAGGAGGGTTGGAGGGGAGAAAATCTATTCAATATCAGATGGATCTGGCTGGAGTTCACTAGGAAATTTCCCACATCTTGAATGAGTTGGTGTTTTGGTTTTCTGCCTCTCTTTTTCTCTTATTTTGTGGATTTGTGATGATATTTCAAGCTTTCCTTTTGTATTTATAGATTTCAATTAGTACGAGCTGATCCTCCTACTGTGGGGTTGAGGAAAACATTCTAGACTTTGCGTAACTGATCCAGAGGTATAGTGTAGAGTTGTTGTTTTTGGTAGGCTTGTTCTAGGTGAACCATATCTATTCCTGTCAGTTCGTGGTCTTCCAGATCTATGTTAGGGTCTCTACTTTGCAGTCCAAGGTTTGCAGGGAGGGATGTCTCTGAGTTGGGTATTCGAGAAGATCCAAGGACAAAGGGAATGGGGTCTAGAGATCCCTGGACTTGCACTTGGACTGAGGGATTTGTCAGGGGGTTGGAGGGAATGGTGGGATTTTATGATGGGGTATGAAGGGATTCGAAAGAGTTTCTAGTTGAGGGTCCAAAGGGGGCTTGGGGAGATGCTCTTTTGGCTAGATGCCTGCAACATCCCATGACTGAATTCATCCTTGGTTTTGTTGGGATCCTCCAGATTAGATTTGCTGAGGTTATTTAAGGGGAATTCGTGGAATAAATGACCATGTTCATGGAATTTCTGACAACGGAAGAGGATGTGCTCGTAATCTAGGGTTTGGGACCATTCTTCATCCTGGTAGTCTAAGGTTATGGCTCTAGGGAGAGGTTTGAAGAAGTTCAAGTAAACACATATTCATGCATAAGCAGTGTACCTTAATTTGTTTGTTGCCTCTGAAGCCTTGACATAGATGCCAATCGTGTTGCCAATGCCTGCGAGTATTTATTCCATCCACAACTCTTGAGGTAGTGAGTACAATCGCAGCCAGACCTATGCATGCGGGAAGTACTCCTTCTCTGGGATGAATCTTTCTGTCCAGAAACATAGGAAAAGACCTACCGAGTTGTTAAAGTACAAACCTCATTCAAATATTATGTTTTTTTCCTCCAGGTTATGTAGGATGATAGTGAAGAAGCCTTTTTTATCCAAGTTAGAGGTCATAATGACCCTTGGGCTTCCACCAATGCTAAATCCATTTTAATAAATCCTTTTTTTATGGCCATAGTCCCAGAAATTTCCCTATCGGGGTGAAATCCTTCATGTATTGTTTCTGGTCTTCTATTCTTGGAGAGCTAATAGTATATTTGGGTGCTACTAGAGCCTGTGGAATGCATTTTCCTGGTTCCTAGGTGTGAGCCATTTTTGGGTGGTTTGACTCAGGATCTATTTCCTTTGGTTTCTCCTTTAGTATATCTTCCTCCCAAATGATGTTCTTCATTTCCGTTGGAAGCTCAAAGGGAGGACGTTTGAAATGTTTGAAGTTGTGCTCCGGGGTGGTGATGGAGCTGTAAGAGGGGCCAGGAGTCCCCCCTTCCTTGACCTCCATGGCCACACCGAGGAATCATGGAGACACTCACAAAAGGCACGAAGTTGGAACCCTAGCAGAGCTGCATGCACGCAAAAAAAATAAAAAAAAATAAAAAGTGAAGAACCCAACTTATCATTCGAAGAAAAAACATATAGATGTCCAGTATCACTTTGTGAGAGATATGGTTGAATATAAGAAGGTGTTACTTTGTTCAGACTTTGAAGAATGTTGCAGATTCATTGAAAAAGTTGATGATCTCTGAGAAGTTCTCCTGGTGTAGAGAAACTATGGGAATTTCTTCCCTAGATTATTGATTATGCAATATTGTGATCCCTTGTATGCAAAAAAAAAAAAAAGTGGGAAAATCTTTGGTAGGTGTTATATTATTTTCATGTGTGTGGGGGGTTGCATCATATTTGATGATTGCGTTCGATGATCCCCACCTTGTAGTGCTCTTTATGTCCTATGCATCATACGCTTTCCTAGAGGGGTCCCAGGTGGGGGCAGGATTGCCCCACCTTAGTTACATGGAGTGTCCAGCTTCAGGGTAGCACCCCAATTTCTTTTTTAGGCATTTTTTTTTTTCTATTTTAACATTTTTCTCTATTTTTAGTGGTTTTCTAAATTAATCCCGCATTAAGGGATTAAGGTTTTGGTAACTTCATAAAAACTAAAATATTGTGTATATATTGTATTGCGAATGGTAAAATTAATACAATGAAGAGTTGAGAGGTGTGGCACCAAGGAAGGTTGGTTGTCTCCCGACTAAGGGTTTAAAGTGTAGATATTTGTGTACTATGTGTATGAACCATTGATTACTTTATATTTTTCTTAATAATTTGTATGTATTGCTTTAGTTCACAGGTATAAAACTTACACATCAACTATATGAAAACAATCACATATTAGATCTATTAATTGCAGAACATGGAACGAAAGACTTACATGGAAACCATTTTGGAAGAAAAACACATAACATCTCTTCATAAATTTTTGCAGGAATAAACCTATTGTTAAAAATATTTGCACGCACCAGCCTACTAGAGACACCAAACCCCACTTCTACAAATAATTATAGGCACAACCTACTCTTAGATATATTCATAGACACCAATCGCCACCATTAAGCACTAACTTAGCAAGCGACACCAATTTATTTGTTTGAACGACACCATCCTACCTTATATATTCCTATATAAAAATATATTAGAGACATCATTCCCCACTACTAAGCACCAACTTAGAAAGATATGAAAATCTCTTGTGTGATCTACACCAACCTTCACTAAGTATGCTTGATACTTTTTCCTTCATGAGGTCTTGTTTCTTCTTTGGGTTTCACTAGGTATACACACTGCTTCTCCATTCAATAGGTTTACTCACTACTTCTTCTTTTACCAAGTTTGACAAAAAAATGAATTTCCAAATGGTAACTTTATCAAATCTTGTTTTTTTGGGTCTCTTTCAAAGAATGAACTTTTACAACATGCCACATATCCAATTTGGCAGATATGATTCTAAATTTTTTACATGAGGTACTTATGTATGTATCATTTATTTGAAATTTGCATAGTCTGAAGAGTCCCAGAAAAGAACTTATAATGAGGGTCCAAATTGACTTGTTTGAAACTGATATAAGGACCATCTAGAAACACTAACTTCCATACATCATATCTCATAAATTACAAAGAACCAACATAATTTTTTTTTACCTAAGGTACTTATATATGTATTGGTTTTTTTTAATAAATTTTACTCTCTAAAGAATCTCATAAAATAAGTTAGAGTGAAGATTCCAAACTGACCTATTTGAAATTGATTTCAAGATCATTTGAGAACCCTAACCTCCACATAGAATATATATGAAAGTATATCTAACAAACATATAAACATTTTCCATATATACCCAGAGAACTCTCCTGCATCTTTGAAAAATTTCAAGGTCTGAAACATCCCACAAAATAAGTTATAGAAAAAGTTCCAAATTGAACTATTTGAATATTATTTCATGAGAATTAAGGAACATTATCTTCCATGGGTCATATATTCTAAATTATAGATAACCAACATATAATTTTTTTTCCATATGTACACCAATATATATCCTCTATCTTTGCAAAATTTCAGGGTCTGAAACATCGTATAAAAAAATTATAGTGAAAGCTCCAAGATGACCTTTTTGAAACATATTTCAGGAGAATTCAAGAACCCTAAATCTTTTAGGGCATATCTCAGAAGTTATAGAAAACCATCATCTAAATTTTTTATTTCTTTCCGTAATTTATGGGGATTTTCGATGAGCAAGTTCGTTAATTATTGGTTGCGAGTGGGAGCCATTTCAGAATAAGTAGAAAGGGAGTTGGTGAGTTCACATAGATAAAAGGGTTACATGTAAGGGTTATAATGGCGAGAGGGGTGAAGAGAGGAATCAAATGGGATAGGTGGAAAATAATGGTGTCAGGAAGGGTTGGTGGGTCCACTGAAAAAAATATTTGATGTGATAGGTACCATGATGATGAGTAATAAGATAAGAATCCAATGGGATATGTTATGAATAAGGGTGATGTGAAGACCACTTGAATCCTTTTTTTAACAACTCTGGAGTTATGCTCAGGCCTAAATAATACTACCCTGAAGGAATGCCCAAATTTTTAACAGACAAACATTGTGAAGGAATTTCACAACCTAGATGCAGGAGATAGGGTTGCACTGTAAAAGTTCCATTCTATTTTTGGTATGTTTTGTTTCAATCCCAATGGTTACGGTTTTTAGGGTTTTGAGAGACAATCATTTACCCTATGATATAGATGTATAATATATGTGAGGGGTCGAAGATTAGTACTCATCCCAACATCTCAGGGTGCCAACTGAGGAGGCTCAATCACACCCTTAGATGTACTATTGGATTTCCCATGTACTAGAGAGTAGTATTCCCTATTTATTTTCTTAGTGCCACTATAACATTCAGGTGGATAATAGGATTATCTAAAAATGGTTTCAGGAGACCTATGGAAATCCCTATATATATATATGAAGGCACGTGGGAGTGATGGAGATGCACATGTGTTTTCTGATGCATTATGACTTGAAGGGGTACCAATAGGGTTTACAAAGGTTTCCAATAAGTTGAAATGTTCTTTTCAATTAAACTATGAAACCATTTGTATTTCTTGCGTGTAGTATTCCCCAGACATAGTTTTACCCACCAAACAACATATATCTATTCTTTAAATATGATGACATTACATGTCTCTATCCAGAAAAAAGTTCTCCCAAAATTTCTGCAGATGAAAGTGCTATGATACCACTTGTAAGGTACTATATGTATTATAATAAGAAAAAATAAAAGTATTACAAAAAATACCAACGAAACAACAAAATATATAGAACAATAACATAAAAAATGTTACCTTTATTGATAGAAATCCAATTTCAATTGCCACTTTGAGGGGGAAACATCCAACATAGTAGCGATCTATTACAATATTTCTCAATACAATACTTTACCATGCCTTCTACTCCTATGTATACTAATTCTATATTCTAAAGAACATTCTATAGGAAAACCTTTCTAGAATCAAACACTTCTATTAAGTATTCTTATAATATACGTATTCACATTATTATATAAGAATTATTTATTAATGTCAGTCTTAATTACATAGAAAACATATTATTCTACCTCCTTAGGGGTTAGGCCTCTAACAAAAAGATAGAAGAAAATTTTGGAGACCATGAGTGTGTTTAGTTGTCTATGGGACTATTCCACATGTGCAATTGATTTATGAGTTTCTTGAATGATATTTCATATGAACGATTTCTATGTTTATTACTTAAGTAAGTTATTTATTCATGGTTCCTTATGGATATAGTGGTGATGTTGCAAGTATAATATATAATTATTTATGACTTTATATATTTTTCATTATTGTTTAAATTTATTGTTGTTAACGTGAACTATTTCTATAATTAGTAAGATCATTTGATATTGTCTCTAACATTTTTAGAAATGTGGCCGATCATGATAGGTTAAAAATAGTTAGAATATATATCTTTTAATTTGTTTTGATTTAAATTAGAAAGAATTCTTTGGAGGAAAATTGATTCTCCTCCTCTGTCATCTAAATTCTTAGGGGCATCCAGGCCCACATACTAGTCATAACTTTCCATACCAAATGAGAGTGATTCTAATTGGGACTCGCCATTGGTAATTTTCCCTTACTGTTTGATAGGCCATTTTGACCCATCAGCAATATCACACTAAAGTAATTTTTTATGTCATGTGTCACACCAAGACAAGTTTTCATGTGATGCGATAAGGAAAAAATTCACATGTTTCTTAAGGATATAAGAAGGAATATTTGCTTGAAAATTGTTAGAAAAAAAATATAAAAATAAATTTTTGAGGCTTTCTTAGACCTATGAAGAGTGTGAAAGAGTTATTACATGAAAAATATTCTAATTTATGTCATCAACATAAAGATGCATCATGGAGGTTCAAAAGTATAATGGAAAGGAGGGTCCCCAATCTGGTTTTTCCTTATTCAAATGACAAAGACATCAAAATGGTATGAGAAATTTGTTTATTTATCAACAATATGTCAACATATAAACTTATCTCCCTAGGGCCCACATTCCTTTCTCCACCCCTAATCCTATGGTAGGAATATTTAGATTATAGGGTTTTTCATCATACTTTTTTTGGTCATTATGATATAATGTAGTTTCATCGTCTTGTTATGAGGGTTTTTCAAATGAGCACAGACATTACATCCCTTCTTTGAGATAAGCTACCGCAATTCTATCCATTTTATTTCTCTCTCTCTCTCTCTCTCTCTCTCTCTCTCTCTCTCTATATATATATATATATATATATATATATATATATATATATATACATATATTGCAACATTTCTCACCACTTGTGTAATTATAGATTTAAGTTTTCATTGTAATACTCTTCCTTCAATATTCTCCTTGTGTTATCTCTTCATTATTTTGTTCTTTCATTTCATTCTCATTCTAATCCAAATAAATTTTAGAGATAGGATCATTACTACAGGGTCAACAGAAGTTGACGAAATATCAAGAGAAGCACATGACCAAGCATAATCACCATAGTATTAAAAATTATTTCACAATAGAAGACATAGTTAGGTTGCACCTCAATAAGGAAATGTTACAATGACCATGAAATAACAAAAAGGCTTGTAGGTATGGTCCTTTTGAATTATTTGATAAATTAGGAAAAACTATGTACAAAGTTAATATTCCATCGTATATGTGTATTTAAATATTAGTGAATGTAGAGAGCCTCAAATTCTATGAGCCACATAGAGTAATAAATCATAGTAAGGATATGTTTATGTTAGTGGTAGCATCAGACATGTACTTCTGCATTGACATGTGTCTAGCATGTGGTATTCAACCAAATCCTTCTATCCTTGAGTTTAGTTTAGTTAAAAGGAATAGATTAAATTAAAAGTGTTTTTTTATTGAATTGATTTATTTAAGGAATGTGATAAAATAAATTAGCATGTAAATATTGAGTGTGAGAAGTAATCTGAGTCATAGATAACTTTGGATATTGGATATAGATTATAACTCATGATTATAAAAGAAAGGTTAGGGTGAAAGAGGAAGACACTTTGATGAGAGATCAAGGTTGACTTTGATGAGAGATCAAGGTCAAAAATTTGGTGAGGGATCAAGTTCGATAATTTTGGTGAGAGACCAAGGTCGAAGATAGAAAAAAAAGGACTTTTGCGAGTGTGAGGAGTATAGAAGAAAAGGAGTTTTTTTTATTACACAAGAGTGAGGAGATCTCATTGGTTGGGTGAAAAGATTTTGTCCTAGGGTTGATGCAGAGAGGGTTGGGTCATGAAGGATAGTAATTCAATATCTCAGATAGGTGGAGAAGGAATTTTATCTAGATATCATACAGGTCAAGGAGAAGAAAGAAAAGAGGTGGTCATAGGTGGGTTTCAACTAATAGAATCTACATGAAAGGGGTTCCTCTTACAAAGGCTTCCATAAAAACGTTTTGTACATGTACACATATTTTAGTGGATATAGTCACATATGTATAGGGGTTTGCAGAAGGAAAGGCATGTACACCTCAAAAATCATGTCGTTATAGGGTCATACATCCATACAAGAATTGTCAGGTATTTTTGCAATGTATATTCTCTTAATGGGGCATTTTCCCTATTACGAGAAAAATGATTTGACCATAATAAAATAACATTAGGAATGGTTTTTCCTCTAGGGATTTTCCATGGGTTTATACCCGAAAATATTAGTGTCTTGTGTGTGAGATTTTGGTTTCCTAGTTTATGCTTCTACTACATGTTTAGTTTATTACTGAGTTGCTATTTTAGTAGATAAAGTGATTTTATTTTGAGCTAAATTCTGGGTGCTAGGTTGAAGTGGTAAAATCAACATGGTATCAAAGAGTGATCTTTAAAGGGAGGAAACCGAGAGCATATGTCTTAGTAGTTGCAAGAAGATATTTTCAGATCTATAACCAAGAGGTGGAAATTGAAGGATGGATTTTAGGGAAACCATAGTATTGAAGAAGAAAAGGGGATTTTGTAGGTCTATGGAGGTGTACGTAGGTCAAAGAAGGGATGTTTTCATACACATGTGGGAGGATGTGAGAACAATCATGTACATATGCAAGTTTTAGTGGTGACAATCACGTACATACATGGGTTGCAGTGGTTACATTCATGTACATACGTGGGTTGTTGTGGTTACAGACTTGTACATAGACGTACAGGATAGTACAGGAGCAGTTTCAACAGAGGCTTATCGGATCAGATATTGGATATGGGAAATTGATTGTGATTCAAGGATAGGATGGATGGGGTTTCCAGCTACAACCCTTGGAAGGAGAGGATCATGTTGGTGTTGATGGAGAATGGGATATGGGAATTTTCTAGTACTTAGATAACTCCACCAACAGATGCAGAAACATTGGTCGTCCATAATCAACATGATGTGAAAGGAGAGCACATTTCTATATGGATTAAAGGATCAATTTATCCCTCATGTATCATGAAAGAATATTGTTGGGGACATTTAGGAGGCTCTGAAGGGTTTATTTTAGAGAAATAATGAGAATAAAAAAATGGTGCTCAAAGAGAAGCTCAAAGACATAAATATGACAAGATCAGATACGGTGACAATTTATCTCACCTCGATCTGACAGGTTCAAGATGAACTAGTTGTAGTTGGGGAGACAATGGTTGATTCATAGTTTGTGAGTACGATGCTCAAGGGATTCAGGAAAGAGTGGACAACATTCATGAAATGAATTTTGGGATGAGAAATGCTCCATTATTGGTAAAGGTTGTGGGATGTGTTTTCTCAGGAGGAACTTCAAGATGAATATTTGAATGGAGCTCGACACAAGAATGATGATGAGAATATTGCTCTTTCTAGTGAGTAAAGGAAACACAAGTTCAAGAAGGTTTACAGTGAAGAGTCTACCTCTCAAGATGGAAAGAAGAAGGACATGAGAAAATTCAAGTGCTTTGCATGTCATAGGTTTGGGAATTATGCAGGGAAATGTCCATATAGGAAGAAGGGTGGGAATGAAAAACAACCAAAGGTAGTTGTGTCCATAGAGACTCAATTGGATAAATTTTGCAAGAATTTTGAATAGACATAGTTCTTACTTGTTTCCCATACTTCCTTGGAAACCATATTAGTTGGTGCATGGATAATACATAGTGGATGCACATGTCATATGATAGAAGCATGAGATATTTTTGAGAGATTCATAGAGTCTGACTCAGAGATGCATGTGGAACTTGGTATGGGGACCAATCATGCATGAAGGGATATGGAACAATTCCATTCTATATGGAGTCAGTAGGTGTGTTGAGAGTGACAAATGTGTTATGGGTGTCAGAACTCAAGAGAATTGTTCTCTCAGTCTCAGTGGTTGAGAAGAAGGTATTTTACGTAGAGTTATAGGAGGGGAAGGAACTAATCAATACCAAAGGATATATCTTAGACAAATAATATATATTTGGAGTTGAAGAGAAAAAATTGTATAGGGTAAAGGTCCATCCTATGAAAGTAGTGGCTAGCAACATAGTGACAAAGAATAAGGAGCAAATAGCTCTTAAGGATGATCATCTCAGAGGGAGTCAGCTTTAAGGTTCAGGTGGAAAGGAGAAGCCTTCCAAGTCTGTCAAGAAGGAGTCATGGTATGAGATGGCCATCTAGGATGCTTAGGAGAAGGAATATTCGATGAGCATGATCAAAGTGGATTCTTCGAAGTGATGTCTACGAGTGATGGCAGGGATAGATTTCATGCTAGAGGGAGCAACCAATTAGGTGTATTGGAAAACAGACATGGTAGTGGATTTGGTAGCAAAGATAGAGCTAACTCTAGGTGGGAGAAGTTCGTTCCTCGCTAAGAGGGAGTGTTGATGTTAGTGGTAGATTTATATAGGTACTTCGACATTGGCATGTGTATAACATGTGGTATTCATTGAAAACCTTCTATCCTTGAGTTTACTTTAGTTAAAAGGAATTAGCTAAAGAAAAATTATTTTTATTAGTGAATTGAGTTATTTAAGGAAAGTGGTAAAAGTAATTAGCATGCAATCTAAGCATGTAAATATTGAGTGTGAGAAGTAATCTCAGTCGTATATCACTTTGAATATTAGATTTAGATTATAACTCGTGATTATAAAATCAAGGCTTAGGTGAAGGAGGAAGACACTTTGATGAGAGATCAGGGTCAAGACTTTGATGAGAGATCAAGGTTGGGAATTTGGTGAGAGATCAAGGTCGATACTTTTGGTGATAAACCAAGGTTAGGGATAGAAAAAAAATACTTTTTGTAGTGTGAGGATAGTAGAAGGAAAGAAGGACTTTGTCTTACAAAAGATTGAAGAGATCTCATTGGTTGGGTGAAGAGATTTCATCGAAGGTGTGAAGAAGAGATGGTTAGATCACAAAGGACCATGATTGAAGATATTGGATAGGTAGAGAAGGGCGTTCATATAGATATCATACAATTCAATCAGAAGAAAGATAAGAGGTAGCCACTGGTGGGTTTCAACTGATATAATCCACATGAAAAGGGTGCGTCATATGGATGTTTCTAGACATAGTTTTTGTACTTGTACATGGGTTTCAATGGATAGAGTCAAGTATGTACATTGGCTTGTAGTAGGAAACATGCATACACCTTGAAATGTGTGTTCGTATAGGGTTGTACAACAACACATCCATTGCAAGGTTTGTATGCGATGTATATTCTCTTAGTGGGCCATTTTCTATGTTACAGGAGTATTGATTTGACCATAACAAAAGCATATTATAATTGGTTTTCCCTCCAGGGTTTCTCTAGGGGTTCATACCCAACAATATTGGTGTCTTGTGTATGAGATTTTGATTTCCTAGTTTATGCTTCCCTTGCAAGCTTAGTTGATTAGTCAATTGTTCTTTTAGTAAATAAAGTGATTTTATTTTGAGCTAACTATGGGGTGAGAGGTTTAAGTGGTAAAATCAATAGGATCACACTACATGTTGTATATATTACACTCTTCAATGAAGTCAATCCCAAGTGATTCAACCTACCATTGATTTATATCACATATTAAAAATTAAATTTATTAAATGGTGAATATAAGGGTTTCGAAGGATCTAGGTGGATATCGGTGTCTACCCACCTATTCCAACTAGCTCACATATAGATGTCATTTTGGTAGTTTCAATTTTCATCTTGGAATTTTTTTCCTAGCTTTTCATGTCCTAAACTTCTGGGGTTGTTTTGAAGCCATACACAAAGTTTTTTGGGCCCACCACAACCACACTATGGAATGAGTTAGAGTGTGATGGTATAATGTGTAGTCCTTGGATATACCTTGCCAAAAGGATATTGTGTGCCTAAAACAAAGATCATATAGAAAACTTATGACCCCAGGAAGTTAATGTACCAACTTGCTCCAACGTGGCCCACATAAATTTTGGCGCTTCATTTCCTAGGGTTAGGTTTTTGGATGTATAGAGTTTGGCATTCATTTTTTATGTAAAAAATGACTTTGGAGCCTCATTGTACTCATCTTCTTGCGAATGAGTGAAACCATCACATTTCTTCTCAGAGATAATTCGCCACCATTCTAGCAAGCTTGTTTTAGTATGCATTTTACAGTTTCAACATATTTATTCATTGAATAGAAGCCAAGTTTTACTGTATCTCTATTATTTTTCATTGTATCTTTGTGTTAATAATATAGATCTATATTCATTTCATTATGCTCATAAAATCAATATTAGTGGTATCAGAGCGGTCTTCTCCTTGTTGTTCTTAATGCATGTCCCCGACGAGGTCAGGGTACAAAGAGCTAGGTCTCGAGCTTGTTTCTCTTGAGGTAAAGATCTCTCAAATTCCAAAGAAACCTTCCATGTCAGGAAAAAAAGAAATATAACGGGACATGAGATCCTTTCAAACTATTGTTCGAAGAATTCCTCGTGCAAAAGAGGAACGAGTTGTTGGATAGTTTGCACAAATCCTTGGATGATTACCAACAAGTGACAAATCTTCCTCGAACGAAGCTGCCTCCCCTTTCAAGGTACAAATCAACTTTGATATTCCCATATTTGAAGGTCAAATAGATGCAAATGTTGTAGACAAATGGTTGAATCTACTAGAAGGGTATTTTTCTATCCATAAATTTTCTAATAGAGGAAAGATTACATTTGTGCTCATCAAAGTCATCCCCCATGTCAAAGATTGGTGGGAGAATTTTTGTGAGAAAAAGGAAACAAGGTAACCCTTATTATTTACAGTCGCACTCCCTTAGGAGTCCTTCATGGATGTTACTAAGGAAAAATAATACCCTATTGGAAGTTATGACGACCTGTATACAAGATGGACCACATTGCGGTAGGAATGGGACCAAATAGTGCCATAGTTCACAAATATCTTCCATACCTTGCACACCAAGCTAGGTATAAAATATTATGAGTGACATATGGTGCTCAAGTAACATGGAAGTATACATAGATACATATAGACATAAATAGATTTTCTGGACATCTCATTCGTGCACGCAACCTATTGATATGCTGTCAAAATCGACCAAAAGATTAAAAAAATATGCGACAATTTGGGTTTGGGAACCCATCATAATAGAAGTAGGGAAAGGGAAGCCCCAACCCATACAACAAAGGGAAGATAAAATATGGATAGCCTCATGAAAACTAGTCTAAGCCACAAACAAATAAGGACAATAGAAATATGAAGAAAGACACTGGAAGTGGTGTGACTTCCATAAGAGCCCCTAGTATAACACTATTGATTGTCACTCAAAGAATTCATTCGTGGAAGAGGTGAAAGCCTATGAATAAAATGCAAGTTATGATTTAGAGTTAGAACCATAAATGGGGAGATATATTATTAACATCGAACTCGGTGCCACTGTTGCTATCACCAATATATACCTCGGTGAAATTAATGAGATAGAGGCAGGAGAGTACCTCATTCATTCATAGATGTACTTTTCTGCACTTCATCGTTGATAGCGGTAGCTAGAATAACCTCTTATCAGTGAATTTTTTGAAGCAATTGGCCCTACCGACAATGTCACACCTGCAACCATACTGTTACACACAAAAATGACACACTTGAGTACCTCACCCTAAGTGTCGCAAGTGTCACATACACTAACACCATGAAAGAACATTTGTCACAATCCCTAGTCAGTGTGGAGGAGAAATATATTATATGAAGGTCAAAATACTATGTTCACATGAATTATTTATTAATATTCATAAAAACTAAGTTAATTTAGTGTGAGAATCCACCTCACATTTGGTTTCCTATTTTCAAGGAGAGGTTGAGAATATCATGGATGGTTGAGATATTTTCTCGAACCAAAATCCTAATTTGATGGATCTTGAGAGATATTTCCTCCTTAAAATACTTGAGAAATATTTTCTCCCTAAAATCCTTGAAGATATATTTTCTCCCAAAAAATATTGGAGATCCCTTTTTAGTGGATCTTATGAGTGATATTTTCCATGGTTGTTAAGCCTCCAAATCCTATATAATGAGGGATTTCCATGGAGAAAGAGAGGAATATTTTGAATATCAAACTTATGATCTTGGGAGCATCATGAAAAGACTGGATGAGGAGGACTTGGAGAAGTTGTTGCAACATCATCCATGATTGTAAGTATATCTTTAAAGTTCTCATCAATATACTTGGCTTATTCCCTTGTAGTTTGTGTATCTTTACATATGCTTGTCTATTATAGATGAATTTGTTTAATCTAATATGGTAGAGTAGGAGTTTCTTTGTCTCTCTTTGTTTTTTCTAGTTTTTCACATATCAAGCTGTGTGAAATAGTGAAATAGTTTGGATATCAAGATCGAATTGGAGCAACGAGGACAAACACCGGAAATAGGTATGATCACCTTTTCCTCCTTCTCTCTTTTTAGTTAGTTAAAAAAATCTCAAATGGATGTTTGTGTCCATTTGTATATTTTTGTCTTGGTATTAGGGGTCTAGAATCCAAGGGGGTATTCACCCGTCCATAGGGGAATTTTCCTATAACAGGAATTGGCGACTGCATTGGGGAAGGACATTGACTTTTCTTTCCTTCGATCATTTGAACATTTTCCTTGTAAGATATTGTCTTATTGATTGTTTCTGAGCCTTGCATCTTCCCTCTGCTTCATCAAGTAGTATTCATAGTAACTAAGCCAGTCTCTATTGAGTTTTTTCCTTTTTATGCTCATTTTCAATCATCTATAGGATTAGCGATCCACCAGAGTGGCTATCAGAGTGTTGGTTATCTGATAAAATCTCCCCTTTGGTCTCTTAGGGAGCATTATAGCACTCTGTATCCTTTTTTTAGGGAGATATTCTCTCTATTTTTGGGAAGATCTTGGGGATTTTTCCCTATTTTGTTCAGTCCTTTGTTGGAGGTCTATTGCCCATAGTCTATACTTTTTCATGTGACTTTGTTTGGGTTGAGGATTTAGTTCTTATCACTTATTTTGTTGTCTTGTTTGAGCTTGCAACCTTTTCCAAATTGCGAGATTGATCCGCCTTGTTTTTCTTGGTTTGGTTTGGTTTGAGTTGTGACATCCCCAAAAATAAATTATTTTTAAGTGGGAAATTTCTTAGGAAATTATTTTCCATTTTTGGCAAATTCAAAATTGGAAAATTTTTGCCATTTATGGAAATTTCAAATTTCGAATTTAGTTAAATGTAATTAATTATTATGACTGTTGGGAAGAGATCTGATTTGACCCAACTAATTACTTGACTATGACACGTGTATGAAACAAAACATTTTATAATTATTGCTAGAGGAGAAATGGAACAACCATGTTGAAATCAACTGACCATGACTCCATGACTCGGGAACATGTTGGAACTACCTCACGGTTGATTGTTACAAGTGGAAAATCAAGAATTTGGCCATTGGCAGCCACTGAAAATCAGGGATTTGGAAAGCTGCGAAAATTCCCAAGGGGGGAAAGACCTAGGCAAAAAGGATTTTAGATATATGGCATATGAGAGGAGGCAGGACGCTGCCTTGTATGCCAGGAAAGGAATGATCTCTTGTTGTTACGAACACTAATTGTTGAGTGTGAGGCAGGGAGAAGACTGCTGAAACTGAAAATCATTTCCTAAGGAAGATTTATGAGTTAGCCCTCATGGATTCATGGTCAGGCTAGTGGGTCAACAATACAAGTGATTTGGTTGCCTTGTTCTAAGGTTGGGAGGAACTTGGTTGTTCCATTTGTTATTCGACAACTTTTTAGATATGTTATCCTATTTCTTCTCTAGTTGAATGTTATATGGTTAAATAACTTATATAATGCATCTGTTAATTCTAAATAGAAATAAGACTATGGATGAAAGATCGAATTGAATGTTATTGAACTTAAGGACTGATAGAATTCCTCTAAACTAGTTATGAATGGATTATCTCTGTTGTATCTTATTGCTGAGTGAATGCTAATTTCCGTAGATATACTAGTTGAAAGAATATGCCTGGTCAAGCTTCTGGAAGAATAGTTCTGTGGGTTAGATTACTGTTGTAATGAGATAAAACTATAGGTGAAAACCTCACAACTAAATTGTATTTGTAGATTGAAACTATCTATGTACGCAATGTGAGTGGAAACCGAATCATGTAGATATATATATAGACGTATGTGTACATTCCTGTAGGTAAATGTATTCACAGAAACATAGTAATTAATTGAGATTCCTTTCATGTACATGATAAATTGAAATCAAGGTGAAACTCTATATATGTATGGAATAGAAGGAAATTATACATTCACGTCTTACTGTAAGGAAAAATACAGAGTCACAACCTTCACAAAATATCGAAGTAAGGTAAGATAACATTGAAGATTCATATAACATTATATATATATATATATATATATATATATATATGTCTGTACAACAATTTGACGTTCTAGTTTCTTTTTCATTGAGATTTGATTTTAAAAAAATAGGATGTAGACCTTTGGAAATATATAAGTTTAATTCCATACAATGCATGACTGTAAGTTCAAATTGTACATAAAATAGAAGACAAGAGTCTAACTAAGCCTTAGTAGAATTTCTAGAATACATAATGATAGACAAATAAATAGTATGCAAAATCAAAATAAGATCCAAGGAAAGAATCAAGACTGAATAATTGTCCATAGAGGCATGTTGGATTTCATTTCAGAATCATTCCTTTAACAAATCCATTGCTCGACAAGAATGATTGTTCATATTTCCATTCCAAAATCAATTATACAACTCTTAAACCATATCCATATTCTAAATTATGTGATTCAGTAAGATACACATCCATAAGGTTATGATCCTTATGCCTTCTGATTTAAGTTTTAAAGTAGAAAGTTAAAAGAATGGGCTATTTTTCGAATGAACTCTATCACCACGATGTTAACCTCTGGTTTAAAATCGTATGATCTCATAGAAAAACTAGGGCATGCCTTTGAGGGCAGCGAATTGAAACTCGAATACCTTTTACACTTTTGATGGGAGCTGGCATCCAGATTTGTGCATGGTCAAAGCCCCCTGCAAGGAAATTTCAACATTTACATTAGTATTACACTATAGAAATAAGATGGATGAAAATTTTGACATAATGAAAATTGACAGGAAGAGTTTAATATAGAGTAGTACTTAACTCAGGCACTTAGGGCAGGACAACCCTCCTCTGCACATGCTTAAGGACGCCACCCACGAGCTTGGAAGGGGTGGAAGGGGAAAGGTCCACCTGATGGGTACCCTTGCAGCCAAAGGGGTCCATAATTAGTGTTGGTACCAATCACGTAGTCAATTGTTTATGAAATGAATTAATCAACAGTGCTAACAAATAACATACAAATTGTATAAAAACATGATGTGTGAGTTGGCCGAGGGCACAATGTAAATGTTACACACAAAATAAATGCTTTAAGAAAAGATTGATTCGAAGCACTTCTTGAACCGATTATTTATTGCAGAGGGCATTTATAATTCAATGGTAGATGCATAGTTAATCTTCTGCTAAATTCAAATGGAGCAACTTACACGCAGACCATGATAATGACAAAAGAAAATATAATTAACACTAGAAGTTCCACAAACTCAAGAATGGTATGTCGTGGGGCATTTTGTTTGGTGGACTTATCAAAAACACATAAATCACTTTCCTTTAACTGAACTATACAAGAATGCAATAACCTTAACGAGGCATTATATGCATGAGTACCCGCTAAGGGTTTATTGACGATTTCAAAGGGATGGATTCATTCTTTATAAAGAGAAAGAAAGAACATACAACATATTATGCTATACATAGTGTGAAACATTTAAATCCAGTCTAAGACCATGTGTAACCTTACGAAAGACTTAACATTTGGCCTCGACCTACATCTACAAAAAGACCATAAGGAATAACGATAATAGGAAATATGAAAACCTAGGATCGATTTTACCCATAAAAACTCTATAGGTGTAAATTCTCTAAGTCAGAACAAGGGGATGGGATGCTGAGACCTCTCAAGAAGTTGGAGAATAAAACCACAGTAAGCATCTACTTATCCATAAATGGGAACAACTCAGGAAAGTCACAAAGAGTAACGATAATGGGAGATTTAAGTAAAGACAATTTTTTTTTTATTACGAGGGTTCTTCCACTGTAATAAATAACCGAGCCTCATTTGACAACTAGAATATAGTAATAATGTATGCTTACTAGAGAGGGCGAATGGAGATATCAGTTCCACTAGATAATTCTTTCCCCAAATCGATAACCTTCACCTTTGAGAAAATAATACGCAGAGCCTTTCATGGGACTCCACAATGAAACAATAAACAAATTAAACCCTATGAGGAGCCTTAACTACACAATGTAAATGTTGAGGGTATGAAGGGTAGTCTATCCATGTGATAAGGGTAGAGGTGGCATGGCTAGACTCACACACACAGGACTGCCATTAAATGGTAGATGCAGAGTCTTAACTCCTTCTGACAGTAGACCATTCTTCTCTTATCAAGAAAATCGTGAAGTTAATATCAGTCCCTTCATGATATGACTAGTTGGAATATGTCCACACCAACCGTTCATTGTAGTTAACCCACCATTCATTTGAGACTTTGTTGAGACAGTGTTTAGTTAAGACCGAGTTAAATGAGGATTAGGGTGGAATTCGTTACCCAAACTTTTACATAAATGGGCACTGGAAGTATACTAACCACGACTACTCATAAGGGAATCCACTTAACTCATAAGGAAATATGTTTCTCTTTTAATGAGTTGGATCATACCAAATGATGCCAAGCATCTTATATCAAACCTTTTATATTTTGCTAGGGGATATAGTCCCGACACCGTTACTTTCTATATGGTGTATGAATTGTATTCCAAGGTCAAATAAATAGTCTTGCACGCAAGCACATGAACTATCATTTAAAGGGGAGAGGTGGACTATAATTCATAAGTCTAAAATACTATATATATATATATATATATATATGGGAGTAGTTTGAGAGTGAAATGGAATGATAGAACTATGGATATTTATCCATATAAGTTTTTCTGTTCAAAGTAAGTTAGACTGGTGTAGAAATTTCTTTGTGTGGTACATAAGATACCTCACAGAGATTTATAACAGCAATGAATATTTCTTCCTCTTAACTACGAATATATTAAATGAAATTGGAGATTAGTGTCCCTTAAAAAAAAAAAATTATGGCAAATTTGAGGTACATTACATATGGTATCAGAGCAAAGGTTACAACACTTGGACCTTGAATAGGGCCACATTATTTACTTGGCACATATTTCTATCTATGTAAAAACTAACAAACCATTACTATTACAAAAAAGAAAAAAACTTTTTTATTTTGTGTTAATCATGGCAGCCCAGGATGACGCATAAATCAAACTTGAGGGTAATCCTGAACAAAGACCTCCTGAATATCCAAGACATAATAGTGATGGAATCTCACCCACTAAAGTTTTGGAAACGATGAGGAATATCATCGTTGAGATGCAAGTTTTCGAAGGAGACAATGAGAAACTAAAGAAGGCACCACAGGAGCAACATGAAATAAATGAAGTCTTGTTGCGTAGTATAGTGACAAAGAAAATACCAAAGGATGATAACCATGAAGAATAGGTGAGTAAAAGGGCCTCCAAAATTCTGGTCCTGGAGCAAAAAAAGGGGACAACTCATTTGAAGGTACACCTTCAGCTGAAGATAAAACAAAAATAGACAGAAAAAGGAAACATGTAGATCGCCTTGAGGGAGAATTTAAGAAAATCAAACCCGCCACCTTTGATGGGGAATCCAGAACAGGGGAGGAGGCTGAAGCATGGTTATTAGAAATCAAGAAGTATTTCCAGATCTACAATTATTCCAGGAATATGAAGGTCAGAATTTCCATCTATAATTTGAAAGGAAAAGCCAGCATTTGGTGGAAAGATCTGAAATTGGCCAAGGGCCTAAAAGAGAAAGAGATGGAATGGTCAGAGTTTAAGAATTAATTGAAGTAAAAGTACCTATATGAAAGTTACTATGAAATAAAAACCAAATAATTTTATGAGCTACCACTTGGTCAAATGGCTATGGAGGATCTGATAAACAAATTCCTGGAATTACTAAGGTTCGTACCTTATATCTGGGAGGACAAAGTGAAAATCCAGCGGTTCCTAAGATATTTACCATGGTCTTACAAGTACATGATAGAATTTGATAATCCCAAGTCCTTGAGTGAAGTATTCAGGAAAGCTCGAATGTGTGTAACATCCCGCTCTGGCGCACTTACCAAACTTATTATTTGAGGACACTTGCTCACAAGTGATCTGGATTTTTATGATGATAAAACTTTTTCTTTCATTATGATGCGTTAAGTTATATGATAGGATGTTTTTACTACTTTGGTGTAGACAGGTGCTGCTGACTCAGTTTCATTGAGTGTATAGGGTCTCGGACCTTGAGGATGCAGAGGCATCGGTGGAACACCCTTGGACTCCAGATTGAGTCAGGGAGTGGGCTATTTGAGTTGTTTCATTTACGGTGATATTGATTTGTTTTGATGATATGCTATTGATTTTATGATATGTTGTTGACATGATCTGACATGATGGTTGATGATGCAGGCTAACGATAGCTTGCCGACCAGACTCACATATGGAGTAAAGGGGCCACACACGAATTCCAGAGAGATTGAGGGAGGGCTGTGGACAGCAGCCCTGCCACAACCTACTAGCACTCCCGCCGTGGCTCGAACTGTAGGTTAACGATTACCTAGTTCGAGAGGATCCACGATGCCATGAGGGCAGACTGCGACAGTCGCTCACGATGATTCTAAGGGGCGCGCAATAAGGCGGGGGCCT
>ML778438.1:598689-656059 GCA_009831015.1 Picea engelmannii | reverse complement strand
GAGAGAGAGAGAGAGAGAGAGAGAGAGAGAGAGATGTATTCTTACATTCTTGTAGGTAAATGTATTCACATAAACATAGTAATTAATTGAGATTCCTTTCATGTACATGCTAAATCTAAATCTAGGAGAAACTCTATATATGTACGAAATAGAAGGAAATTATACATTCACATCTTATTGTAAGGAAAAATACAAATTCACAACCTTCACAAAGTATCGAAGTAAAGTAAGATAACATTGAAGATTCATATAGCGTTATATATATTGTAAATATATACATATATGTCTGTACAACAATTTGACGTTCTAGTTTCTTTTTTGTTGAGATTCGATTTAAAAATAAATGATGTAGACCTTCGGAAATATATAAGTTTAATTCCATATAATGCATGAATGTAAGTTCAAACTGTATAGATAATATATATTGAAATAAAATAGAAGACAACAGTCTAACTAAGCCTTAGTAGAATTTTTGGAATACATAATGAAAGAAAAATAAATAGTATGCAAAATCGAAATAAGATCCAAGGAAACAGTCAAGACAGAATAATTGTCCATAGAGGCATGTTGGATTCCGTTTCAAAATCATTCCTTTAACAGATCCATTTCCCGACAAGAATTACTATTCGTATTTCCATTCCAAAACTAATTATACAACTCTTAAACTATAGCCATATTTTAAATTAGGCGATTCAGTCATATATACATCCATAAGGTTATGATTCCTATGCCTTCTGATTTAATTTTTAAAGTACAGAGTTAAAAGAATGGGATATTTTTCGAATGAACTCTATCACTATGATGTTAACCTCTCGTTTAAAATCATATTAGCTCAAAGAAAAACTAGGGCACACCTTTGAGGGCGATGAATTGAAACCCGAATACCTTTTGTGCTTTTGACGGGAGTCGGCTTCCAGATTTGTGCACGGTCGAAGCCCACTGCAAGGAAATTTAAAAATTTACATTAGTATTACACTATAAAAATAAGATCGATGAAAATTTCAACAGAATGAAAATTGACAGGAAGAGTTTAATATAGAGTAGTACTTAACTCAGGCCCATAGGGCAGACCAACCCTCCTCTGCGCATGCATAAGGATGCCACCTATGAGCCTGGAAGGGGTGGAAGGGGAAATGTCCACCTGAAGGTACCCTCATAGCCAAAGGGGCCCATCATTAGTGTTGGTACCAATCATGCAGTCAATTGTTTATGAAATGAATTAATCAACAGTGCTAACAACTAACATACAAATAGTATAAAAACATGTTGTGCGAGTAGGCTGAGGGCACAGTGTAAACGTTACACGTAGAATAAACGCTATAAGAAAATATTGAGTTGAAACACTTCCTAAAACAATTATCTATTGCAGGGGGAATTTATAAGTCAATGATAGATGTAGAGTTAATCTTCTGCTAAATTAAAATGGAGCAACTTACACATAGATGACGATAATGAAAAAAGAAAATATAATTAACACAAGAAGTTCTACAAACTCAAGCATGATATGTCATGGGTTATTTTGTTTGGTGGACTGATCGAAAACACATAAATCACTTTCCTTTAACTGAACTATAAAATAATGCAATAACCTTAAGGAGGCATTATATGCGTGAGTACCTGCTAAGGGTTTAATGGCGATTTCAAAGGGATGGATTTGTTCTTTATAAAGAGAAAGAAACAACATACAACGTATTATGCTATACACAGTGTGAAACATTTAAATCAAGTCTAAGACCACTTGTAAGATTATGAAATACTTAACATCAGGCCTCGACCTACATCTATAGAGAGACCGTAAGGAATAACAATAATAGGAAATATGAAACCCTAGGATTGATTTTACCCATAAAATCTTTGCAGGTGTAAATTCTCTAAGTCAGAACAAGGGGATGGGATGTCGAGACCTCTCAAGAAGTTGGAGAATAATTTAACCATAGTAAGAATCTACTTATCTAGAAACGGGAACAACTCAGGAAAGTCACAAAGAGTAACGATAATGGGAGATTTAAGTAAAGACAAATAAAATTTTATTATGAGGGTTCTTCCACTGTAATAAAGAACTGAGCCTCATTTTACAACCATAATATAGTGATAATATATGCTTACTAGAGAGGGTGAATGGTGATATCGGTTCCACATGATAACACTTTCCCCAAATCGATAGACTTCACCTTTGAGAAAATAAAACAAAGATCCTTTTGTATGACTCCACAATGAAACAATAAACACACTAAACCCTATGAAGAGCATTAACTACACAATGTAAATGTTGAGGGTACGAAGGGCAGTATAGCCATGTGATAAGGGAAGAGTTAGCGTGACTATATTGGATGAAAATCCATGTGAGAACATCGTAACATGCACACACAAGATTGCCATTAAATAGTAGATGCAGAGTCTTAAGTCCTTCTGACAGTAAACCATTCTTCCCTTATCAAGAAAATCGCAAATTTAATATCAATCCCTTCATGATACGACTAGTTGGAATATGTCCACACCATCCGTTCATCGTATTTGACCCACCGTTCATTTGAGACTTCGTTGAGACAGTGTTTAGTTAAGACCGAGTTAAAGGAGGATTAGGGTGGAAATAGTTACCCAAACTTTTACGTAAATGGGGACTGGAAGTATACTAACCACGACTACTCATAAGGGAATCTAATTAACTCACAAGGAAATCCATTTCTATTTTAATGAGTTGGACCATACAAAATGATGCCAAGCATCTTATATCAAACCTTTTATATTCTGCTAGGGGATATAGTCCGGACTCCATTACTTTATATATCGTGTATGAATTTTATTCCAAGGTCAAATAAATAGTCTTGCGCGCAAGCATATGAACTCTCATTTAAAGGGGAGAGGTGGACTATAAGTCCTAAGTATAAAAGACTACACACACACACACACACACACACACACACACACACACACACACACACACACACACACACACACATATATAGATAGATATAGATATAGATATATATGGGAGTTGTTTGAGAGTGAAGGGGAATGATATAACTATGGATATTTATCCATATAAATTTTTATATTCAAAGTAAGTTAGACTGGTGTAGAAATGGCTTCGTGTGGTACATAAGATACCTCACAGAGATTTATAATAGGAATGAATATTTCTTCATCTTAACTACGAATCTATTAAATGAAATTGGAGATTAATGTCCCTTAGAATTTTATTTTTTTTTATGGAAAATTTGAGGTACATTACATGAGTCTTCCGAAGTTTTTAGTTACCTCACTGATTGAAAAGGTCTGCAAAGGTTTTTTGGTCTTAAGTTAATTTTTAAATCTTTCCTCTTTGAACGATTTGAGACTTTATGCTTACCACAACCTAGCTTAGTTTGCTTTTTCTTGCTACTTGTTTTGTCAAGGCATTTGAGTGATTTCTCTTTATCCCTATCATTTTTTGGATTCTTCTCTGAACTTTCTTGTATTCCTTGAATGCTTGTCGATTGTTGAGTCCTTAATTGAGTGAGTTATCATACTTGTCTCTTTCAGTTCAGGTTATCTTGTGAGTACATCCTATTTTTGAAATCTTTTTTTCTTTGTTTCTTTTGTATCTGCGTTCGACTCTTTGATTTTGATTGAAAGTAATGAAGTGTTAAAGTATTTGAATTTGGTTTCTTTATATATTCAAATAAAAAAAAGAAGATATTTGCATTCTTTCTTTTGGGTAGTGTAGATAGGTAGATTGCATTTAGAAAATTTCGTTTGAGAATTGGGTGTTTTTGT
This sequence comes from Picea engelmannii, assembly GCA_009831015.1. Classification (NCBI taxonomy): domain Eukaryota; kingdom Viridiplantae; phylum Streptophyta; class Pinopsida; order Pinales; family Pinaceae; genus Picea; species Picea engelmannii. The sequence continues at coordinate 652,303 of ML778438.1, read as the reverse complement.
TGAAGAAATTTGAACCTCTTCTCCATTCCGTATGTATGATTCATTGAAGAATAAGATTTGCATCTCATTATTATGCATTATTTTGGAGTCAGTATAAAACATCATAAGTTTCACTTTCACACTCTTGAGTAAAAAAGAACCATAAGATGAAGAACTTATAAAATTGATCAAGAACTTTTATATTATCTGGTAGCAAGCCTACAATAGCTTAAAGTGTAGGCCTTTCGAATAGGTTGTGAGAATAAACTTCCAAAGCCATCAGACAAACATAGAATCTTGTGCTAGGGAGCGGTAATAAAAATTTTCGTATAGGCATAGTTGGGATCCCCCTCTCACACAGGGGTTATACATGAGGTCATGTGTGGGAGAGAAACAAATATTTCCCCTTCGAAGATTAACCCACATAGAAGAAAGATCACATATTGAGGGTTCTTCCAGAGAAACTACTGGTTTCATTTGGTCTCAGAGCTTCGTGAATCCCAGATCCATTCGAGCTTCTCAGTAGTATTCGGGTCCCCTTGTTTTCAGTTCTCTTGAATGATTTCAGACATGTTATCCTGCCCATATGTTTATTCCTGAATCTTGATTGTACCCACCCAGAGGATGACTACGAGTTGGTAACCTTAGGGGCCTATATATGTAGGGTTAATACACAAGGTGACGATGAAGGAGAGTCTTCGATGTACTTAGGTCAGACGTTGGTAAAACTCACTTAGGCTCCTTGGAGGGTACACCCATGGGTAAAACTGTGTGGGAACTTGCACCAAGGTGTAATTCAATTAAGAAGGTCACCAACGTAATTGATCCACCTGATCTATCCCAACCCCTTCCTATATTGATCTCACGATGTTGGATTTCATCACCAAGTAGTGGTTTCATTGTGGGAAGGTTTGTTTGATTGTTTTCTTCTTATATTTGTACCATGTGTTGTTTTTTTTCCTTAGTGGACTTTAGTTCGATTCAGTGTCAATGGCATCAATTCCTCAGAGTACCAACGAAGGAACCCCTTTTCCCAAGTAATCTTTTTCCTTTCCTTGTTTTGGAAATGTTGGTCCTCCATGCATTGTCACACTGAGTATTCCAAGACTCACCATCAGGTTGCCATTTTTGTTGTACCCCACTCCGGTGATATCGACTTTTCCAAGTTCTTTGAATGCACCTAATTATTTGGATGTAAGCACACCACCCAAAAATCAACCTCATGTTGACCTTTCACCTTCTTCACCTGTCGGGTCTCCTTCCCTTTCTACTTCTTTTCCTAGTGAAATATCTAAAGCAGGTAGCCAAGTGGATAAGAAGAAGAAGAAATGGAAGAGGAAGAAGAAGAAGAATAAGAAAGAGACCAAGCCTCCAACTGCATCAGGTCATGTTGTATCTAAGCAACTAAATAATATTAATCATAATGGGAGTGTTGATAAAGTCAAAAAGCCTAGAACGAAGAATCCTAAACACAAATTACCTTGCAGGATTTGTAAGGGTGACCACTTTATGAGGGATTTCCCTGGTCTCCTCACGGTCTTGGAAATGTGGTCTTGCTTATGATAAGCCCCTACTGGACATGCTAGTGACACCCCGTCAACTAGTGACATTAAGGTTGGTAAGAAGAAGAAAATTGTCAAGTTTCCTTTCTTGTTATGTGAAGGTGATCATTACTCTCACCTTTACCCTTGTATAGACGAGGCTTATTATATTTTGGAAAAGATTCAACTTCCAACTGGTGATCATGAGATCTCCTCCAACTCATCGTTAGTTGAAGGACTGGTCAATCTGATTCCATCCCCGGTCATTCTGGTTGATTAGGTGGTCAATCTGGTTTCATCCATAGTTGAATCACTAACCAAAGTGGTTGATATGGTTCCTTCATCGGTTGATCCCACTCCTCCCTTGAAGAGTGCAACCCAAGTGATTGATCTGGTTCCGACATCGATCGATCCCACCCCTCCCTTGAAGAGTTCAACCAAAGTAGTCGATCCCACTCCTCATTCAAAGAGTGAGGATGTCGCTCAGGTCTACCTCGTTAATGTTGATTCACCTGGAAAAGGGGGGGCTCTGCCCATCCCAATGGCACCCACTTCAAGTGATCAAATGATTTCTATTAATTGGAATCATTTGAAAGAACCTCGTCTTCCTCCTTACGTGCCTTTCCAAATCACCGTCCAGGTTTGTGATAGGAATATTCCTAACACTATAATAGATGAAGGTGCTTCTGTTATCATCTTATCCGTGAATTCTTGGAAATATTTTGGTTCCCCACAGTTTGTGCATGTGACTCAGAATCTATTGACCTTTGACAAAAGAGTTCCCATAGAGGTCGTCGACATGTATTTCTTCCAGAGTGTTTTTCTTCCATCTAGTGAATATCTCCTGGAAGCCATGGCTGATGTTTGTCGCTTGACATGTATTCATTCCATAGAATTTTCCTCTTGGAATCCATCATCGAGTAGAGGTCTTGAGCATAGTTTTTTCTCTTTGTGGAAATCTTGTTAAATAACGAAACAAAGGCCTTGAGAAAAGTTTTGCTTCTCTGTGGCAAGCTCATTAAAAAATGAAACAAAGGTCTTGACCATAGTTCTTTTCATGTGTCAAGCTCGCTAAAAAATGGATCATTCACCTCTCTCATAGGTGTTAAGTCGAGTGTTTCTCTATATCGCGTAGATTTTAAGTCGAGTATTTTGTTATATCTCATAGAAGAATCTGCATTTCATCCATCCTTATGCTTTTTCTCCATCTAGTACAGAAATTGGTGACAACCTCAAAGTTGGTGAATGAAACGAATCTTGGGGGGGCATATCTCCAGTCTTTAATTATCATTTTGGACTTAAGCTGCTAGCCTTTCAAGATGGGGGAAGAGTGCCAACCATCCATGGGTATCCCTCAAAAAATTTGGAAATTACAATGGGAAATTACAAGCATAGTTTAATTTTATTTCAAGATTGTGTAAAAATGAAATTAATTTTTAGCTTAGTCTTTGTTCTTTCTCGTGCTTGTAAAAACATGAAAATGTGATCGAATATAATTTTATCAGTTTTTCAGACTTGTAAAGGTTATACGAAAAAGGAACCCCCTGGATTTTCTTTTAATTTCTTTTCAAACTCTCTAAACATGAAAATATTGCCGAGTGATCTTATTTCTTTCACACTCGTTAAAAGGTTCGAAAGGGTGTCTTCTGAGTAATATTTTATCTCTTTTTTGGACCTCGAAGACTAAAAATTATGAAAAAATAAAACCTTGGAGTCACCTTTAAGTTATTTTCAGACTCTCTAAACATGAAAAAACACTGATTTTTCCATCTCTGGACTCGCTAAACTACACATTGAAGGACCCATATGGGACCGAAACCCTCTTTCTTTAGGTTCATTAAAAATATGATGAGGGACTCATATGAAGGATGTGCTATATTGAACATCTGTTATCTTCCTCAAGCTTGTTAAAAAATAAAGGGGTACTCATCTATCTAGTTGGGGGAAAATTGAAGGAAGTGGGTCAAGTTTTTGGGAATCCTTTATGGAAGCTATTCTCGCCCTTGAACATGGCACCTGATTGCGTCTCATCTTATAGTTGGGTAATCCATTTGTATCTAATTCATACCAATCCCATGTATCGCCATAATGTTTTGTCCAATCGAAGAGTGATATTATTAGTGTCACATTACATTATTGGTACTCGTTGTGTCAATTTTTCCAAGTCAGATGTCGTGCCTCATTATGTTCAAGGGAAGTTTCACTTCAAACTATACATCTGTAGTATTTTCAGTTTCCATTTATTGTTTCACTCCATACTCATTTGATTCACCATATTACATCACTTTCCTATGTCAGTTTCGCTTCGATGATGGGGGACACATCAAGGCCCTCCTTTGACGATTATTTTCCTATCGACTTCAACACATCGTTTGGGAAATAGAATTAGAAACCAATTAGTACCTTGGGACCTGCATGCCTCAATGGTAGGCTTCCTGGCTTCCAACAATAGGTTTACATCATTGACCTATGATCGGATGATTCCATGAATGTTTGACCTCAACTCATTTATTCACATTCACTGGAATGTAGTAGGGTACCTTGGGAGTCATTGACATCATTGGTGATTTCCATCGCACTTGTTAATGGTTTACCTCAATGATCTGTAATCAATTGGTTTCTACCATGTTCGACATCAAATCATCCATTCACATGGCTATATTCGTACCACATCGGGATTGGGACAAAGATGTTGGGATGAGTGTTCACTCTATTATCTTCTTTTCCCAGGCTACGAAGGAGATCATTTGAGCATGCTGATATATATATATATATTATCACATAGATCCACATTGTATTGGTTTATGGCTATGTTTTATCATCGCGTATCTACAATGTGTATTTTTCATGGCTACGATAATTTCATGTCATGGAGGTATGGATCCACATTTGTATCTTTGGTGGACATATCCTTGGTCAATATTTTTCATGGATCCGCAGTGTATTGGTCGATGGCCATTCTTTCCATCATCTCGTATCCTGAGCATAAGTATGCTTGCCTCGGAAATGGAACATATATTAATATTTTTTTATGGTTGTTTGCAACTTCTTCCAGGTTCTCCAACTGCATGTGAAGAATTGTAAAGTGTTTCAGCCATCAATTTTTCTTCTTACATCACACTTTAGAGGGAAATCTGTCACACAAAAAAATTCCACACTTAAGTATCTCATCCTAAGTGTCGCAAGTGTCATAAAAGTGTCACATACACTAACACCATCAAAGAACATTTGTCACAATACCTAGTCAATGTGGAGGATAAATATATTATATGAAGGTCAAAATACTATGTGCACATGAATTATTTATTAATATTCATAAAAAGGAAATTAATTTAGTGTGAGAATCCACCTCACATTTGGTTTCCTATTTTCAAGGAGAGGTTTAGAATCTCATGGATGGTTGAGATATTTCTTCAAACCAAAATCCTAATTTGGTGGATCTTGAGAGATATTTCCTCCTTAAAATCCTTGAGAGATATTTTCTCCCTAAAATCCTTGAAGAGATATTTTATCCCAAACAATCTTGGATATCCCTTTTTAGTGGATCTTATGAGTGAGATTCTCTATGGTGGTTAAGCCTCCAAATCCTATATAATGAGGACTTTCCATGGAGAACGGGGAGAAGATTTTGAATATAAAACTTATGATCTTGGGAGAATCGTGCAAGGGATGGATGAGGACGACTTGGAGAAGATGTTGCAACATCATCCACGATTGTAAGTATCTCCTTAAAGTTCTCATCAATAAACTTTGCCTATTCCCTTCTAGTTTGTGTATCTTTACATATGCTTGTCTATTATAAATTAATTTGTTTAATATAATATGGTAAAGTAGGATTTTTATTGTCTCTCTTTGATGTCCATGGTTTTACAATTATCAAGCCCTATGAAATAGTCTAGATATCAAGCTCCTATTGGAGAGGCGAGGAAAAACACTAGAAATATGTACGATCAACTTTTCCTCCTTCTCTCTTTTTAGTTAGTTAAACAAATATCAAAGGGATGTTAGTGTCCATTTGTATCTTTCTGTATTGATATTAGGGGTCTAGAATTCAAGGGGTATTAACGTTTCCACAGAGGAATTTTCCTATAACACATACACCATTGGATGACTATGCTAAGGAAGAGATCTTCATGTCAACCAACAATGTCACATGTCCTATGACATCAAGCCCTTCAAAGATGAGGTATTTTGTGATGTTTTTCCCCTTGAAGTTTGTGATTTTATTTTGAGCCAAACTTATTTATGGAAACATCATGTTGTATATGAGTCTAGGCCTCATCGTGTTATTATTACTTTGGAAAATAAATTGTACAAGATACCTGAGGTAGTCCCACCTACTGTCATTTCCTTGATATCTACCACGAAATGCAGGAAGATCATCTCTCAGACTGAGAAGATTGTCTTCTTTATGATTCTCTCTCAAAGTGAGTGGAAGGTTGCATCCATATCCATGGACTTTACGGCCGAACTCTCCATGCAGTAGAAACAAGTTGATAAGGTCGTGGAGGAATACAAAAACATCTTCTCCTCACCCACTAGGGTACCTCTACACTTTCATATCAAGCATTCAATTGATCCGACCCCATGACGCACTGCTAACCAATGGGACAATATACTTAGACTCTCTATTTGAAAATGAGGAGATCAAGCATTAGATACAATAAATTCTCCAAAATGGGCACATCCGACCCAACTCATCAATGTGTGGAAGCCCAATTGTGCTTGTGTAGAAGAAAGACAACACCTGGAGACTCTACATCAATTACCAGGACCTAAAGAAAATCTAAGTTAGGAACTGGTACTCGATTCCTCAAATCGATGATCTCCTTGACCATATCAAGGGTGAAAAACAATTCAGTAATATTGATATGAAGTATGGCTACCATGAGGTCCCAATAGAGCAGACAAATGTATGGAAAACTGCCTTCAAGTCCAAAGAAGGTCTTTTTGAATGGTTGGTCATGCCATTTGGTTTGAAAAATGCCCCAACAAATTTCATGTGGATGATGGAAGATATATTGCATCCTTTCACCAATTATTTTGTGGTAGTATATATGGATGACATCCTCGTCTACAACAAGAATTGGGTTGAACACTTGCAACATATTCAGGAGGTTTTGCACACTCTGCAATAGAAAAAGCTACATTAAAATTTGGAAAAATTCTCCTTCAACATTGACATGGTCCAGTACTTAGGCTACATTGTTGATGACCATGGGGTGCATGTGGATATGACCAAGATCCAGGTCATTAGTGAGTGGATAGCCCCAACCACACTCACTGAGCTTTAGATGTTTTTAGGCCTTGCTAATTTATATTGTAGGTTCATGTTGGGATTATCCCATATTACATGGGCCCTCAACCATGTAACCAAGGGTGGTGGTAAGGAACAATTTGTGTGGGGCCTGTCACAAAATAAAAGAGTTTGATTATTTGAAGAAACACTTGTGCTCAGCCCCAATGCTTTCATTACCCAGCCTACAACAAACCTTTGAGATTGAGACAAATGCTTCACACTATGTTTTGGGCATATTTATCACTCAACACAGGCACCCTGTGGCCTATTATGGTGATACACTATAGGATGTCATTTGTAAGTACCCTACTTATGACAAATAAATGTACTCCATTTTGCAATACTTCCACTAGTGGAGTCATTACATTCTCGAGAAGGAGATAGTCATCCACACCAATCATAATTCATTGTAGTTCATGAAAACTCAGGGAAAATTGGAGAATGACCACCATCATAAGTGGTCCACATACTTGCAGCAGTTTCATATCAACATCAAGTATAATATAGGACGCACCAACCATATCGTTGATTGTCTCAACTGCCCGCTAGTTGCAACACTCATCACAGTGATAAACTGTTGCAACCATGAGACCTTTGTATGGCCCCAACTCTATGAGAGCGATCCTAACTTCACTTCTACCTACCAGATGTTGGGTGAAAACATAACTATCATTGATTTCCATATTCATGATGGGTTGTTGTTCCATATGGGCCATGTCTACATTCCATCAAGCGAGCTAGCGAATCTGATTTGGGAAGCCCACTACTGTTATAACCCTAAATTGCACCATATATGCTTACCTAGCATCAGGCCAACTCATATCCATTCATTGCCAAAACATCTGTTGCACAACCTCTTCAAAAATCCTCTTAGGTAAAGGCACACGTGACCTAACCCACTACTGCCTGCGTTTGAATGCTGACAGGCCTTCTACAACCCGCGTTTACCTAACAAAGCACAAAAACAGGAAAGTTGCTGACGGGACAAAAATCTATGGGTCAGTTAACTGAAACTCCCAGCCATGCATGGCTGAGAGTTCGTCCAAAACCCTAGCTCCTTATAGCCTATAAAAGAAGGGGTAGGGGTACTATTTGGGAGGAGGAAAAATATAGCGAAGAAACTATGCCCATTTGCCAAATCACTTTGTCCCAACCATTTAGCCTTTCCTCGAGCCTAAGGAGAATTAACGCAAAGCAGTTGGAGGACAAAAGAAGAGGAGGAGCCCAGGATCGGGATCAAGGAGCGGTGGCCGGTCTCTATCATTATTGTAAGTTGATTCATATTGAGATTAATAAAAGAATACTTTTCCCGTCCCAATGCATGAGTTATATGTGATTTGTGTAATTTATGCTTAATTTCTAACCCTCAAGTAGAAAAATAGCATGCATGTGTAGTGTTTTGTCTTGATTGTAGGTTAACTTTGGAAGGAGCAGCGCAACGGAGGATCTACACCAAACGTCAGTAAAAAGGTTAGTGGTTCCTTTCCAGGTATGTGTCTTGAAAGAGGGGTTTAGGTTTTGGGTGGTAGATTAAAACGTCATTTATTTAAGGTCAAAAATATGCATGCAAGTCTAGCCCTAGCTTGTTAGTCTGTAGGGTATTATTTCCCAACAACAGAATTGGTGACTTCGCTGGGGAGATATACTCTTTAGGGTTTTCGATTTTGGTTGAGTCTTTGGGTAGTTTAAGAGATTAGATTTTCTGTTTCTTTGCTTGTTGTTTTTCTGCAAGGCCTGAGCTAGCAGGGAGCCTGGTTCTTCATACCAGTCTTCCCTGACTGTTGCTTGATGTCAATTTTCAGGACACACAGAGGTATCTGCGGCCTGCATAAGGCCTGCACGTGGGTACCCGCGCCCTAACCTTCTACAGCTCGCGTTTGAACGCTTGTTGTAGTGGTTTCAGTAGCGTGTAGGAGTCAGAAAGCTTGAGAGGCAATCCTCCTCTTCTCTGTCAGAATTTCACATTCTCAGGGGGATTTCTAGATCCTGTCTGAGTCTTGTTGGTTCACAGTCTTGCCTCATTTTTCTTTATTGTGTTTTGTTATTTCTTGCAATTATTTTTCTTTTCTGTTGGAAGAAGCATCCAATCCTTCAAGAGACCCTGGTTGTCAATACCAGAGGCCTTTTCCAGGTCTGGGCTGCCTGTGTTTGGTTTTGTCTTAGAGTCTATACATACACGCGGCCTGTGTAAGTGCAGCCCATAGGTACCCGTGCGCTGTTGTAGGTCAGCACGTGTTTGAACGCGTGCTGTTTCAGTGATAGTAGCGGGCTTGACAGATTTCTTTTCAACTAGAGTGGGGTAGTCATCCCTTCCTGTGGTGAGAAGTGTTCCTCTCAGGGGTTTGAGTCTAGGATTGCATAGTCAGTAGGTTAGGGCCTATTACGCTTAGCCTGTTTTTTTTCTTAGTTGATGTTTTGATAGAAAAGACAAAAAAAAAAAAAATTGTTTTATGGTTTTTAGACAAGTGTAAGAATCGGTGCTTTCTTGATTTCCATTGTGTGTCTTTGCTTTGTTTCTTTGTGATTTGCGCTTTAAGCCAAAATTTCATTTTTTCTTGGTTTTGTGCTTGTCGACATTTTTCCCTTGTTGCTTCATTTAGCACTCGAATAAAAAAATATATATATATCTCTTTTTCATTTTCTTCTTTGTTTGAAGATTGTGTTGTTGGATCAATAGCTAGGAAGAAGTCTTTTGTTCGTAAGTTTTTGCAGTGCATTTAGAGCATAAGTAGCTCATAGTCGAGTGAAAGTCCTTTATGTTTACTGCATGAAATCTTAGAAAAATTGAAAAGAAAAGAAGTCTTTCTTTGCGAAAAGTTGTTGATTTTTGCATTTTTTGTAAAAGTTTTTGTTTCCAAGCATTTCTGATTCATTTTGCTTCAATTCTTTACACACCATCAGTTTCACCTTCATACCTTGTGACGTAAAAAAGCCCATAAAAGCAATGCTAATTAAAATCTATTAGAATTTTTGTTTGTAGGGTTCATATACTAGCTCAAGACTAGGGCCTTGGAATAGGTTGGAGAGTAAACTCTCCAAGGCCACTCAAAACCAAACATTGAAGTCTGTGATAGGGAGTGTAGAAGTCTATTTTCGTGAAAGTTATCCGGGACCCCCCTCTAACACAGGGGATAAAAACAAGGTCGCGTAAGGAAAGGTAGCGGAGATAACCCCTCCAAAGCCAGACCAAGCGTAGTGGAGAACACATATCGAGTATTTGTTGAGGGATTCCGTCGTTTGCATTTGCCACAGGGCTTTGTGGGTCTCGAATCTGTTCGAGGTCCTCATTCATCTTCCGGACCATTTGCTCTTGATACCCTTGACAGGTTTCGGGCTTGATACCCTGCTCATTGTGGTCTACCCGACTATCGACTGTACCCGCCTGGTGATTGTTCGCGTGCTGGAAAACTAGTTGCCAATCTTTTCTAGGGACATACACAGATGACTGCGGGGGTATACCGCGATACCTAGGACAGACATCGAGCCATGCTTTGCAGAGTATACCCGAAGGGTGCTTCCGCTTTCAAGTTTCACTTGCACCGGTAAGTTTCTCTAGTGTTGGTTGTTGTAACTGTTCTTCAAAATAGTTAGTGATTGCTTGTCTTATCTTTTAGGGGCTTCTTTTTTAGTGTGTGTTACTATTTGAACATGTAGAATACCTTAGCGTGTTGTGGATCTTCTCACACAGTGGAGGATTTAGAGCTCCACCGGTCACGAAGGCTTCTGGGCCTGCCGTCGGTTATAGTAGAGCCACCCCCGCCACCTTTGAGGCGGAAGCTAGACCAACAAGGGTCTTTCAAAGCAACTAGGTTACAAACCATTGAGCCTGAACAACTCCCGGATGAATCAACCGCCAATCTTGGTTCGGTTGAAACCCCAACCACTGATACTTGGCCGTCGGTCATTGTACCCATTCAGTTTTACGAACGCCTGTCAGTGCCTCACACAGTTATGGAACCAAACGTTGTTACTTCCTCTGAGAATTCTTCCATTCCCACCACCGTTGCTACCACAGGAGAAGCATCTCCTAACTTGCCTTTGTCGGCGATCTGGGCCACCATGGTCTCGGCCGCAACTACATCGCACAATGGACTGACCCCATCTATCGCAGCGGCCACACCTCCCTTTACACCTAGTGCGACCGACCCTCCGTTCTCATACGGTATGCCTAGTTCAGGTACAAGCCCTGCACTCACTTACTCTACTTTACAGACTTTGGGTCTGGGGGAAGGGAGCTCTACCGCTCCTCTGCAAGGTCAACTTGGGGGCATTCCTGTCCCCTTTAATGCCTTTCCTTACGCTGGAGGTCATATCTCTCCTTTGTCCCCTTCGCTTGGTGGTCTGCATCAATAGTCCACTCGGTAGCCTGCACAAATGAGTTCATTTGGATCCGGGAGTCAAGGAATACCTGCGCACACTATGCCGGTAGGTTCATCACCATTTGTTTGGAATGGGACGTTTGGTAACAACACTTTCACATCCACTGCTTTCCCATCTGGGGGCACTCCCATTTTTGGACAGTCTACTCCAGCGCAAGGTACTATTCCTGTGCCAGGGGCACATATAGTAGGACTTTGGAACCCAGGTCAAGGATCCGTTCCCTCCTCTGGAATGTCGTTCTGGGGTAATTATTTCCACAGTCAATGGAACCCTGGACAAACTTCTATGCCTCTCCCATCAGGACCAGCATGGGGTAATCCTTCCCAAAGTCCATCAAACACGATGAATGCCCAACATCCTATGTCCTTTATGGGGAATCAACCAATGATGTCTCCACAGATGCAAAATCCTTACGCTGGTCAGGGCCATGGTTTCTACCAGAATCCGGGCCAGTAGCCAAACTTTTCCTGGCAACCTGGTGCCAGTCAAACTCCAGGACCCTTTTTCCCAGGCTATCAGCAGCAACCCAAACTACCTTTTTTGGCGACGTTACACTTGCCCGATTTGACAAGGTTGTTAAATGATCCTATTTGTCATGATCCACGTTGGCCTCCTATGCCAACAAAGTTCCCTTCGGACATTCCAAAGTTTGAGGCCAAGCCTAACGAAGATCCAGGTGATCATGTGAATACTTTCCACCTTTGGTGTTCATCTAACTCACTGAAAGATGACTCCGTACAGTTGTGATTGTTTCAATGCACTCTTATCGAGAGTGCCATGAAATGGTACATCGAGCTTGATCGCTCACGATATTATTCTTTTGGTGAACTGGCTATGGCCTTCCTTAACCATTTCCAGTTACCTGTGAGATATGACGCGGGCACAGAGTTGCTTGCCAATTTCGAACAGACGAAAACGGACCATATCTCTGATCATATCCGAGAGTGGAGACGCCGAAAGAGTCTAATCAAAGTACCGGTTCCACGAGCATTCCTCCTTGAGTGGTTCCTTAAGTCTTTAGTACCGCAATTATCCAAAGATGTCGCAAATTCTGGGGTTTTCTCCGAAGAAGATGCCATCATGAGGGCTCAACAGTTTGAGCTCATCTATTCTCAGTCTGGTTTATTATACAACATCCTGCCGGATGCTCCATGATCAATACTAGATAAAACTAGACAGAGAGATGGACGAAATGCCGATGGTATGGTTGGTTCGGCACAAACCAAGCCCGTTGAGCAATTGACAAAACAATTGCAACAGTTATCTATACAACACTCAGCGGCCAGCCAGACTACTGCCTTGGCTGCTCCTCCTACCCAAACGTCGGAAGTACACTTCGTGCAGACGACTAACCCAAAGGCCCCCCAGCAGCCTGAAGGGAATAAAAAACAATGCAAGAAGGGTAAGGGGGATAAAAAACCCACTGATAATGCTGGCGAGGGCACTACGGAAAAATGGAAGGTGAGGTATCCGTGCAACTTGTGTGCGGAAGACCACCCGACTCATCTGTGTCCTCGACTTGCAGAGGCCCAAAAGTTTGTCACACAGCAACAACAAGCCGTGTTGACTAATCCCTTTCAGCATGGGAAAAATTTAACTCAAGCCTCTACAAGTACCGATGGGGACAGCCAGGAAACTTGACCTCCTCCAAACAGTTCCTTAGCCGCGAACGTATATATGGTTAGGGGTGATGCTTTAATAACCACTAGAGCACACGACTATAGTAAACCAAGCGCCTCTGAGAAGGGTAAAGAAGATGAGATCCAATCTCTTCCTCTACAGATCGAGAAGATGTTGGGTGAAACAATGACACGCATTCCAAAGGGTATGTTTAAGAAAGATTCTCACAACCCAAACACAAGGGCCACCCAGAACTACTCTGTGGTGGAAGATTTATCACAAACCCCTTGTGCGATGTCTGCTTTGGAGGTCCTCCAAAGCTTCCCAGCTCAGAGGAAAGCCTTGTTGATTGCTTTAGGCTCTACTGAGACTTGTAACCCGGGTACCATCATGTTAGATACGACTAACTTAAAACCTCGTCTGCCTTACCATGTCGCGTTTCAGATAGTAGTGGCTCATCCCATGAAAACTTTTACACAGAATATCTTCCGCACGGTGGTCGACGAAGGCACTTCAAATTGTGTTATGTCATTAGCATGTTGGAAGGCCATTAGTCAGCCTGCTTTGTCTCCATCACCTACCCTCCTCACTGCGTTCGACGGACGTTCTTTCCGACCACATGGCATTATTCCTTCTTTCCCTGTGCACTTAGGAGGGAAGACTGTGTGTGTCGAAGTAGAGGTAGTCAATGCTCCCCTCGACTATAACCTCTTGTTAGGTAAGAGTTGGACCTATGATATGCAAGTTGTGGTTGCTACAGTTTTTTGAGTCTTGTTGTTTCCACACGAGGGTCGGATAGTGACCATTGATCAATTGTCCTTCTCTAGGCCTGACCCCGCTTTGGGGGCCTCCATGGTTCCCATGATTGATAATCCACAGCCTGGTGTCATTAACGTAGGAATTGGTTTGTACCCATCCTTGATGGGTACCTTCGATTACCCACCTCCTCATAACGATGTCCATTTTATATCGAATCACCACAAGGCTAAGATTTTTCACGTTTCGTCGTTCCGCACGACTTACTTTGAGGATCTGTGGATTCTTCCTTCCCCATCGGCCACGATGTATGAGACAGGGCACTTCGACATGTCCATGCCCTTGTCGGCCGCTGAAGTAGCATACTCTTTTGTCCAGCAAGCTTCAAATACCCCTGATCCGACTCCCACACAAGAGTTGGATCCACTTCCAGAGCCTATTTGGGCTCAGGGGTCTCTTGCTACCACCGATTCATTAGACTTAGTCTTGCCTTCTGACAAAGTAGTAATCAAAGAAATGACTAGTCCGGACAAACCTGGGGATGATCTTCACCACAGATCATATTTCCTCCCAGAGTTACACTGAATCGAGGTAGGAGAATTCGCTATCACCATGACGGGAGATCAACCGTGTCCTATTAACCTCTTAGCTACACATGAAATTTATGCTGAAGGGAATATGGCAACTATCGCTGCAACCATACCCATTAACATCTCCCGAAACCCTAGCGTCGTGGAGAATGTCTTCGTTGGAGCGGATTTCTCCCCCAAAGAAATTCAGATTTACACAGATCTTTTCAAAGAATTCTGCGACGTTTTTGCCTGGTCGTATGAGGAAATGCCAGGTATCGGTCCCAAAATAGTTGAACATGAAATCACAACATATCCTGATGCTAAGTCTGTTCGACAAAAACTTTGTCCAGTTAATTCTAGAAAAGTAGCAGCCATTAAGACGGAGGTTGAGAAATTGCTCAAGGAAGGATTCATTTACCCTATTCATTTGACTCAATGGGTGTCAAACCCCGTGCCGGTCGATAAAAAACATGGCATGATTCATGTATGTACCGATTTCCGTGATTTGAACAAGGCATGTCCAAAAGATAATTATCCAACCCCATTCATTGACCAGATCATTGATGAATGTGCCGATTGTGAGGCCTTTTCGTTCATGGATGGTTTTTCAGGCTATAACCAAATCCAAATCAAACCTGAGGACCAACATAAAACGACATTCATTTGTCCGTGGGGTACATTCGCCTATCGTAAGATGCCTTTTGGCCTTAAGAATGCTGGAGCCACTTTCCAGCGGGCCATGTATTTTGCGTTTCATGACCTCAAACATATAGTCGAGGCCTATCTAGATGATTTAGAATCACGCTCTCGCAAGCGAAAGGATCATCCTATGCACCTCAGACTAATCTTTGAACGTTGTCGCTACTTCAAGATTCACTTGAATCCCAGCAAGTGCAGCTTTTACGTCACGTCAGGAAGTTTGTTAGGGTTCATTGTATCAACCACAGGGATCATGGTGGATCCTCTCAAGGTGGAGGCAATAATCCAGTTGGCCCCCCCACGCACAATCTTACAACTTCAAAGTCTTCAAGGAAAGGTGAACTTCTTATGACGCTTCATCGACAACTATGTCGAAATCACCAAAGGCTTTATGCGTTTACTTAAGAAAGATGTTCCTTTTTTTTGGGACGAGGCTTCTCAACGCTCCTTCGACGCATTGAAACACGCCCTCACAACCGCGCCTTTGATACGACCAACTAATTATAACAAAGATTTCTTATTATATCTGGCTGCCGCAGAGTCAACCATAGGCATGGTTTTAGTTTAGGAAGATGATTCGTTTTCAGAATACGTGATCTATTACCTGAGTCAAGGCCTCGTAGGATTGGAACTTAATTATTCCCATCTTGAAAAACTTACGTTGGTAGCAGTTCATGCTGTTCAATGGTTCCATCACTATGTTCTGGTTTTCAAGACCACCGTCGTTACTGTCATGAATCCATTCTAGTACATGTTGAAACGACGAGTTATCGGCGGAAAAATCAGTAGATGGATGGTCATCCTCCAAGAATTTGACTTAGAATTCATTTCAACAAAGTCCAAGAAGTCGTTGGTCTTCACAAAACTTATTTCGGAGCTTCCGGTTGAGTCTGGTGACGTTGTGCCTGAGGAATCGCCTATCCGGGGGGATATGTTTTTGATTAAATCTTCAGACCCCTGGTACAGAGATATACTGGTCTATCTCCAGACTTTGAAGTGCCCCACCTCTGCTTCTCGTGATGAGCGTCGACGGATACGTCATCAGGCAAAGAACTATCTCATACTCGATGATACGTTGTATCGTAGAGGTGTAGATTGTGTCTTGCGTCGATGTCTCACTCATGAGGAGGCCATCATAGTGCTCAACGATTGTCATACAGGATCTTGTGGAGGTCACTTATCTGGGTTGGCAACAACCCAAAAGATTTTACGAATAGGTTACTTCTGGCCCACACTTATCAAAGATTGTATCGAGTCGGTCAAGAAGTGCCATCCATGCCAAATCTTCTCTCATAAGATGAGGGAACATCCAGCTCCTATGTTTCCTGTCATCATAGTTTGTCCCTTCACTAAGTGGGGGATTGATTACACTACTTGCAACCCCCTGTCAGCAAGGGGGCACCGCTATATCATCGTAGCTGTCGACTACTTCACTAAATGGGTCGAAGCTATGCCAACGTTTAAAGATGGTGGAGAGACTACAACTCTCTTCTTATTCAACCATATTGTAGCACGGTTCGGTGTCCCGAGAGAGATTGTCATTGACCA
The DNA here is from genome assembly GCA_009831015.1 of Picea engelmannii. NCBI lineage: Eukaryota > Viridiplantae > Streptophyta > Pinopsida > Pinales > Pinaceae > Picea > Picea engelmannii. Next base: position 635,909 of record ML778438.1, on the reverse strand, counting down.
TGGCAGTCACTTTCAGAACCAAATGATGTCCGAGTTAACATCAAAGCTTGGGTTATGGCAAGAACATTCATCACCTTACTATCCCCAAGCCAATGGGCAGGTGGAAGCTGTAAACAAAACTCTTAAGACGATTCTACAGTGAACTATCAACTCAGCCAAGTCAAACCGGAATTTGATGTTATAATCGGCATTATGGGCTTACCGAACATCAGTTAAGACTGCAACCAGTTTCTCACCTTTCCAACTCGTTTACGGGCTGGAGGCAGTCTTGCCCATCGAATGTCAAATACCATCTCTGAAATTGGCAGTACAATTATTGCCAGACACTTCTCCACTTGAAGAGCGGTTAGTACACCTTGAGCAGCTTGATGAGCAGCACCGCGATGCGGCTCTGGCCAACAAGGATCATAAACATAAGGTCAAGTGTCAATATGATAGGTCCGTTCGTCCTCAGATTTTTTCTGAGGGCGACCTTGTCTTGTTCTATGACAAAGATAAGGACCCCCTGGGGGCAGGAAAGTTTAAACCCATGTGGTTCAGACCCTTCATTATTAAGGAGGTTTTAAAAAAGGGCGCTTATCGTTTGGTATATTTTGAAGGGAATGCTTTGGCGGAGCCTAGAAATGGGCTCTACCTCAAGAAGTATTACTCATAGAGAGGTCATTGTGGGTAACTTTTTGTAACATATGTATAGTATTTGTACTATTACTTTTTTACATTTCTTTTGGAAAAAGTGTTATGGACGTGTCATTGATGTTATCTTTTGTCAAATATGGCATATGTCAAGTGAGTCTGAGGTGTTCATTGGGTATGCGGATGGTGCTAGTCGACACACGTGGAGGCTTGCCTCTACAACTTGGGTAATCTTTACACCACAGGGTCAGTTGTTATCTTCCGGAGGTATATGCTTAGGTGACACCACAAATAATGTTGCTGAGTATAGTGCAGTTATTGAGTTGCTTCGTGACGCTTTGTCATGGGGTATCTCTTGTCTCCGGTTCTATCTAGATGCTCAATTGGTTGTGTCGCAACTAAACAGAATATACCAGGTTCACGACCCAACTTTACATCGACGATTCCTTAGGGTACGTCTCTTGGAACGCAACTTTGATTATATTACATATTTTCATGTTCCTAGGAGTCTAAATCAAATCATGGATACTCTAGCTAATCACATTTTAGATTGGCATCTTGCTCACATATAAAAAGATCATGAACATAAACATGTAAATACATTTTGTACACATAATTCATAAGACACAAAAAATAAATAAAAAACCATATATAAACATCATAAAACCCTCAGAGTACATAGATGGGCGCAAATGCCTCAAAAATGGGAACACTAACGAGTCACTGGGCTTATGCCCTCAAAAAATATATATACAATAAGGTGCTCGTGGCACATAAAAAGTTTAAAAGTCTGCTCAGGACCTGTGGGCCTTGTTATAATCATGTACAGCCTGGGATAAACGCATAAACAATTGGACCCATGTCCGAGGTGCCCCCACAACATGAGTCCGCATGGAGGGCGGAAGGTCCTCTATCTATGCCATTGGAACTGTGCGAGTGAGCACAGTAAAGTTCCGCTCAATCCGCCTTAGGACTCTCTGAGATTCTCCTGCTGGGAGGTTCCCATCTACTGCTGCTCCTCCAACGGCGGCAGCTACGGATTCTGGCCGTGGGCGACACATGTTTCATGCATAGTAAGCAAGTCGCACGGGTCCCACATCTGCATGCAATAAATGTTCACCCATCAAAAACTCTGGTATACAAAAAACATGATATATATATCAAAAAAGACATAAAAAAAATTACATATGCAAACAAAAAAAAACTATATAGGTGGAGACTTAGCCATCTCCCCTCGCTCCTCACCAGGAGGCACTGGTATCGCTGGATCTCTAGAGAAGTCGATCCTCGTGTATGGGTAGTCCTCAATAGACGGGATCTGTCATGACAGCCAAGCAAAAAATTCATTGTTGAAGGCCTCTATGGTCCTTCCGCCACCCTGTCGCGGCAACAACGCTGCCCATCTGCATACTGTGGGGAAAGTAGCCAGATGTCCTTGTACTGTCAGCCGAGGACTAAAACATAGAACTCTCTTGAAGAAAAATGAACACAGGATGGTCCCAAACCCGAAGTTCCTGTGTGTCCACTGTCTGCAAGATGTCAACTGACTCGTCATGCTCACTAGTAGTGTCGTACTCCAATCAAAAATTTGTGCATTCATGCACTGGATTGCACAGTTCATCTGTGCACGCGAAGCCTGATGCACGGCTGTGGAGCCGGTAATCCACCCAATGAGTGATAAAATAGTCTGAAGGGCGAGGATGGTGATCCTACTAACGGGTACCGAGGAAGTTCTCTGATCAGTCCTAGCCTCACAATACTCCTCTATCAACTCCGAGACTTTGCTCGGCCCCGCAGGAAAAGTCTGAAAGTTGACTGGTTCCCCTCTCCTCGAGAGGCTAGTCAAAAAGTAGATGTCCTCAGTGGTGGGCACCAAGGATTGTCCCTCTAGCATGAATGCCTCTGCATCAAGGTGCCGGTAATCAACCAATGCGTTCAGTAGCCTTGGTTGCGTGCGCATAAATGGACACAAAAAGAATTTTACCAAACCGCACTGCGTCAACATGGCCATAACATTCGGATATGCAGCCACTAACTCATTGGCGGCCTCATGCTCCCTCTTCCTCCACTGAACATACATCCTGCCAACAAAAAAAAAATCAAAGGAGGGTCAATGCTTTAACTTTTTAATTACGCGAGGGGGTACTCGCGGCCTGTCGAGGTGACAGTCGCGGGTACCCACAGGCAGGATTTTCTCTGCCCACGGGTACCCACGGGCTGCCCCTGGACAGGCCGTGTTTGCCTAGGTCCAACCTTTTTAACATCAATGCCCACCCCCAAAACACATCTAAATGCTACAAATGAAGTATTGAATTGCAAGATAAGGGAGTTTGTACTTACTTGGTCCAAGAAGAAGTCTGTTTCATCCACCGTAGCTCCCGGAATCATGATCTTTGGCAAAGGGGGTCTTTTGGCTCCAGAGTCAATTTCCAAATCAGCAATGGTGATAATGAGCTGCCAGCTTATATTTATAGACTTTTTGGCCTCTTTTTGTCACTTTTTTGAGCCCCTTTATCAGTTTCTTTATACCAAAAACCATTTTGAGTGATCCAGGAGTTATATGGGAGGGATTTGATCAGGTATTGGGACAATTTTTATTGAGTTTCAAAAAATAAAAATAATATATATATATGTTGACGGTCCATAAAAAAAAATTCAAAATCAACTTGAGCATATAGGGTAGGATTTCATCCCAACTATTGCATCTCGTTGTCTTTTGTTCTTATAATATAGGATCGATCCCATCCGGTTGTGACACAGAACTGTCATATCTACTCTAGAAGTGTCGTAACTTGGTGGTAGATCTTACCAAAACATGGATGCCCTAGGTAGGTCCTGGTTGCATTATGGTGTCCATGTCGTTTCTAACAACACTGTAGGCTCGAGAGTCCGTATAGTCTTTCCTGAATACGAGTTTGAGCCTCATTCGCATGGGTCTTTTTCACTCTTTGCCTTACCCTCCGGACTCCCAAAAAATAACAAGTCTCCTTTTAAGCCCTTTTCAGACCCTCTAAACATGAAAATATTGCCGAGCGATCTTGTGTCCTTTCATGCTCGTTAAACTGAAATTTGAAGTCACGTCTGTCCGACGGTAGTTTACCCCTTTTTCAGTTCGGACGGTCAACTGTATGAACAAAGGAATACTCTATTGAATTCCCATTCTTTAGAAGAGTATCCTCAGGTATAATTTTATTCCTTTTTCGGGCCTGAGGGACTAAATTTACGAAAAAGAAACCCCCCCAGAGTCCATAGTTAAGCTCTTTTCAGACTCCCTAAAATTGAAAAGATCGTCGAGTGACCTTATTCTTTCACACTCGTTAAAATAGTCGAAAAGAGTATTCCTGACGGAGTCCATAGTTAAGCTTTTTTCAGATTCCTTAAAAGTGAAAAAATAGCCGAGTGATATTGTCCTTTTCACACTCGTTAAAATGGTTTTGAATTGACGTCTAATCGGTGCTAGTTTATCCCTTTTTCGAACCGATTAGACTATTGTCGAAAAAGGTACCCCAATGGAGTTTCCTTTTATGCTTTTTCAGACTCTCTAAATATGAAAAACCACCAAGCTTCCCTTGTCTGGGCTCGTTAAACTTACATTGAAGGACGTTACCACTGTGTGTTCTATCAATCGCATTTGCATACCTTACCCATCAGTCTAGTAACAATTTGCGTCTGTGTCTTAACACCTTTGGCCACTGGAGGATTTTTCCCGAGTATCATTTCCCTAGAACATCAGTCTTGTCCTTGTGCCTCGAAATTGTATGTTTGTAGAACTCGTTCCTCCATTGTAATGTAATATTCCTTTATTCTTTTTCACAAATCATCAAAAAGAACAAAAAAATCAAATATACCCCAAAAAGAGGATGGGAAAAGTATTTTATTTATTGGCAGCATAATGAGTCGCCCTTGGATGAAGCACATCTTTCCATTTGATCACCAGACTATGGGATGTAGTACGACCTTAGGAATCTTTGCTCGTTATAAAGAGTTGTGTCCTCCACCATTTGGTTACTCTTCTGAACATATGGAGTGTTTGCATTGCCGCCTGCTTCGTAGACTTATGATTAATAGATATGCTGCCTGAGTCTTATCACTTGTCCTGCTATTGTCCAAGGGAAGTTTGTTACTACACCTGAGTCGGCCCCTCTGGATTATGTCTCTTTTCTGCATACCCGGCCATCCTGAACGTCCAATCAAGTCTTTGTTCGAAATCACTGAAGCCTTCAGTCCGATCATCAAGATTATCAAGTCCATAACCGATGAGCCATTGAATACCTCTGGGTAGTGCAGTCGTACACTCATATTACACTCCTACCCGAGTTTTAGAAGACTTTGAAGTTGTTTCTTGAGCTCTGAAGTACATCCATCAGGCCGAATCAGCTTCTGGGAGATGGATACTCTACATGTCTATCTTTCTGATTTCGAGATGTAGCTCCGCTGTGTATTTTTCGCGGCTACTCTTAATAGTTATTTGACATGGATCTACAATGTATTTGATTGGTATCCATGGTTCTATTTTATCTCGAGCATGTGTATGCCCGCCTCAATGAGACATTTGTTATTTTGCAGATGGCACCTCCTGATTCCTGATTCTTGGGCTCCCTCATTCAGCATATTGACTCAGATTGGTAAAATATTGGTAATGTATTTCGGCCATCAGATGCTCTTCTGACCTCACACATTAGGGGGCATCTGTTATAACCCTAAATTGCACCATATATGCTTACATGACATCAGGCCAACTCATATCCATTCATTGCCAAAACATCTGCTGCACAACCTCTTCAAAAATCCTCTTAGGTAAAGGAAAACGCGCCCTAACCCACTACTGCACGTGTTTGAATGCTGGAAGGCCTTCTACAGCCCAAGTTTACTTAAAAAATCACAAAAACAGGAAAGTTTCCGATGGGAAAAAAATATATGGGTCAGTTAACTGAAACTCCCAACCATGCATGGCCGAGAGTTCATCCAAAACCCTAGCTCCTTCTAGCCTATAAAAGAAGGGGTAGGGGTACTATTTGGGAGGAGGAAAAATATAGCGAAGAAACTCTTCCCATTTTCCAAATCAATTTGTCCCAAACCTTTATCCTTTCCTCGAGCCTAAGGAGAATTAACGCAAAGCAGTTGGAGGACAAAAGAAGAGGATGAGCCCAGGATCAGGATCAAGGAGCGGTGGCCGGTCTCTATCATTATTGTAAGTTTATTCATATTGAGATTAATAAAAGAATACTTTTCCTGTCCCAATGCATGAGTTATATGTGATTTGTGTAATTTATGCTTAATTTCTAACCCTCAAGTAGAAAAATAGCATGCATGCATAGTGTTTTGTCTTGATTGCAGGTTAACTTTGGAAGGAGCATCACAAGTAAGCAAGCAAAGTGCAACGGAGGATCTACACCAAACGTCAGTAAAAAGGTTAGTGCTTCCTTTCCATGTATGTGTCTTGAAAGAGGGGTTTAGGTTTTGGGTGGTAGATTAAAAGGTCATTTCTTTAAGGTCAAAAATCTGCATGCAATTCTAGCCCTATCTTGTTAGTCCGTAGGGTATTATTTCCCAACAACAACTACACTTGGGTGGGAGGAAACTTCAGAATAGAAAAGGCAATGGTCGTGTTGCATCAACATTTCTATAGGCTGAAACTTCCAAAGGATGTAAGAATTTATATCAGGTCCTGCATTTCCTACGCCATGTCCAAACCTACCTTTAAGAAACAAGGAATGTACACCCCTATGCCTACTCCTAAAAGGCCTTAGGAATCCATATAGATCGACTACATGTCAGTCCTTCCATTAACCAAGAGGGGAAATGACTGTGTTTTTGTGGTGGTTGATCATTTTTATAAAATGGCAATTATGGTCTCCTACAAGAAGAGCATCACAACAGATTCCATTTGCAAGATCTTATTCGAACGAGTGTGGGTTCATTTTGGGATACCACAAACCATTGTCTCAAATCAAGACATTTGGTTCCTCAACACATTCTAGTCGAGCCTCTGTTAATTGCTAGACACCAAGCTCAAGAAATCCACAACCTTCCACCCCTAGATGGATGGCCAAACCTAGGTCGTAAAACAAATGATCTTGCATCTCTTGTGCATGTACAATTCCAAGCATCCCCACACATGGGATGAGATACTTCCCTATGTTCAACATAGCTACAATAGATAAATACTTATCTTAACTGAACACAATCCCTTTCATATGGGGTTGGGATTTCAACCATTGGGTCCCATGGATGTTGCACTACCCCTTGTGGCCACCCAACAAGACTCATCCCATGCTCAAACCGAAGCCAACAAAGCTAGCCGATTCATTGAGAAGATCGAACACATCCACGAAAAGGTTCAAGATATTTTACAAAGTACAATGCCAAGAACAAGCAACTCCATGATAAACACTGGGTGCCACACAAATTTCAAGTGGGAGATAAATTTTGGTTGCACTTACAGAAAGAATGCCTTACAGGACCCCATCAAAATATTTGTCCACTCTATTATGGACCCGTTGACAAAACATTGGTCATCTTTATTTTCTCACTCTTGGATTAATAAAAAAATTGATATCAGAAGATAATTTTTTTTGAAATATTATAAGTTCCTTGTGTATCCCCCAACCTCAACTTCGTCACACATTTTTCGGATTGGAAATATGATTTTATATGCTCAAGATATCCGGTTTTAAAGTTTAAAGAAGAAAAATGCACCTCTTTCATTTGGAATAAAGCTAATCTTTTTGAAGCACTTTAAAAAAAAAATCGGGCTCAAGATCCTTGAAAATATTTTTGTGCTGGGTTCGAAACCCATAAAAATATTCAGGGTATTTCTCATGGGCACATGTCATTTTCCTCTCTTCTATCACCCCTCATATCCCATACTTAGTTTTTATTTTAGTTATGGAGGTCGACCAGACTCTCCATAACTCCCTCACCTATACCGTTGATGCAGGAGCATTGCAAGGGCATGCAAACATAGCCAATAGCGAGACAACGCGGAGATAAGAGACGGCCGGAATAGCACCGAGCACATTTTTTGAAAATGTTTTGAAATATTAATGAAGTCATTAAGTGGAGGCATGCTTGTATTATTGTAAAAGGACCTTGAGCGATCCACTCTCATCCATAGTAGATAGGAGCCTTTATGTGTAATGAATGTAGGTAGATAGAATTTAAATATATATTAGACAGTTTTAGAGCGCAAGAGGGAAACAGGATATAGACACCCTCATTATATAGTTGTAACATGATTGTCAATTGAGCATAGAGAATAGAGAAGAGAGCAGAGAGCTGTAGTTGAAAACACCCATGTACAGAGATTTGAATTAATAGAATGAGCTTCGATTCAAATTCATGGTGTTGTATTTGTTCTCTGTGTATGCACATTGAATGTTATGCTCATGGATGTTTGCTTTCTGTTATACATTTTATTTATATGTTGTGTATATGATTTCATGTTTTGTGTTTGAAGTGTGAGAGAGAGTAAGGAATGAGTTTCAGTTGTTTCTCTACCTGAGTGGGTAAAATTCCTGCAAGGAGTGCAGTGAAGTTTGTCCACAAGGAGTGCGTTGACAGAAGTCAGAGTTCATCTCTAAAAGCTCAGGAGGGATAACAACTTTTCTCATTCTTGCAGAAGTGCAAGTTGAGCACAGGAGCCGTGCAAGGTGTGCGTAGGCCGAGTAAAGTCTTAGAGTTTGTGAACTTGAGAAATTGTTGAAGGACTACTATTGCAGGGAGTGCGCAGAGTCGAAGGACTTCAATTCTCTGAAGTAATTGAAGGATTCTCCACAAGGAGTCCGTGCGGGAGTCTTCTTTAAGACTTGGAGTTGGACAAAGCTCAGGAGGGATAGGGTCTTCACAGTTTTCAAAGAAAAGAAAAGAAGGTTGGTGCCTTGAGGCGTCGAAAGGAGGTGTAGCAAGTTTGCATTGCAGGAGGGTAAGTTTCGTGGAGAAATACTTGGTTAAATTCGCAGGAATTGTCCAGGAAGAAACGGACGGTCGAAATTCTTTGAGAAGAATTCACGAAGTCACAAGAGCCATCAGATATTGCAGAGAATCAAGTATGTTACGACGATATTTACTCAAATGTAAGCTCAGAAGAAATCAGGCCCGTAGGATCGAAGTCATCCAGGGCCGTTGGATCACTCGCGAAATCTCATTTTGGGGTTTCGTGAGTTGAAGGGTCGAAGGTTTTGCATCAAGGTTTGTGAAGTCGTGAAAGGCGAGTAGTGAGTGGCGAGTGGATCAGAGTCATCCATCCGGGGAGGACAGGTGGCAGAGATCTAGAGATCTTGTGAACTCGGAGGTTTGCGAGGTGAGAGCCCAAAAGTTGGGTACTCTATGTTGCGAAAGGTGAAGTCCCGAAAGGGTGAGAAGTTCCATTGTGGGACCGCGTAGACAATGTGTCAAAATTTGGTAGTTTGGCGCTTAGGTACATTGGAGGTTTGGGTCTCGACACTTCCTGTGTCATGGTACAAAGGAGACAACACTTCGGGGAGCGAAGTGGTGAAAAATGAGAAGTGCTAGTGGGAAGCCTAGCCGATGGTCACGGGCAGAGGGCGCTGACAGGAAGGAGCTATACCCGTATTGACATTTCAGGTATCGTGAGTTTGTGGAGGAAGAGTCGAGAGTCTCGACTCATGAACTCCTTAGTGGCGAGTTGTGACAAGCACCCTTCAGTTTAGGCCTTGGTCATAGCCGATGGTCACATGGAGAAGGGGGAGCTTGCACCTAGTGTCGTTCGCGCCAGGGAAGCTTCCGAAAGGACTTGTGGATTAAAATAAAGAAGATTCAAGTAGGGAATTGAAAGATCCGATCCTGCTCAAAGGGAAATAAAGAACGATCCTGTAAGAGGATCCTCGACCTGAGGTCCGAGTGGGTCTGCACCATCTGGTATCAGAGCCTGATTCTTGTTTTTATATTTCAGGAAGGAAAAGTGAGAAGGAATTTCAGCCATGCCACTAAGGAGAAGGGACAGGCAAACACCCGATCCACCAGAGGATAGGGAGATGTTAAGAGAAAGAGGTAGGCAGGTGCCAAATCCAGCTATGAAAAGATATATACATGATCTATGCACCAGAGTCGTGGACATGGAAATAAAACAAAGGTGCACAACTGATATTGGAGATGTTAGTGAGTTCGAAAGTGAATATGATGTTGGGCATGAAGAAGAATAAATTGCAGCATAAGATGCAGCAAATGAACGCTTGATTAGAGTTGTTGCAAGAGACAAAATGGACATTCTAGTTTATGAGGGAAACTTGGATGCTTAAGAGCTTCTAGACTGGATTAGAGCTCTGGACACATATTTTGACTATGAAGATGTCGAACAAGACAAGAAGGTCAAACATGTTGTCACAAGACTTAAACAACATGCAGCATTGTGGTGGGATGAACTGCAAGCTGACAGACGCTGCCAAGGTAAGCAGAAAATCAAGAGTTGGGATAGGATGATTGCAAAGATGAAAGCGAAATTCATTCCCATAGATTAACAAATTACTCTGTTTCGAAGAATGTAGAACTTGAGACAGAAGCTGATGTCTGGAAAGGAGTATACTGAAGAGTTCTATAGGCTAAACATCAGAGTAGGTCATCGTGAAAGTAATGATGAAAATGTTGCCAGGTATATGAATGGCCTGAGATACGAAATTCAGGATGAGATGAGCATGATGACCATCCGAACGGTGGAAGATGCTTATCAGATGGCTCTAAAGGCAAAAGACAAGTTGAGCCAAAAACAAGGTCAAAGAGGCCGAGGCAAAAGTCAAGCCAGGGGAAAATCAGTCATCCAAGATAGAAATTAGAAGCCTAAGGAAGAATGGAAGAAATATTAGATTGAGAGAGGTGGAAGCTCACAGAAAGGGCAATATGCTGGATAGAGAAGGCAATATGTTGATCAGAAAGGAGAGTATTCTAATAACAACATTTTTCCTCGTACTAGATGTAGAGGAAGAGGAAGAGGTGGAGTAATAAAATGCTTCACATGCGGAAAGGTCGGACACAAGTCTTATGAATGTCTAGACAAGAAGAAAGAGGAAGGAGAGACTCACACTGCCAAAGCACAAAGGTGAAATGTTGAGGCAGAGGATGCTGAAGGAGGAAGATCAATGATGATGAGAAAAACTCTTTTGACACCAGAGAAGGAGATGGAGAGTTCAGTACAAAGAAACAGACTTTTTCGGACTGCGTGCAAAACCAAATACTGGAAATGTAAAGTTATTGTAGATAGTGGTAGCACAGATAATCTCGTTTCAATAGAGATGGTAGAAAAACTGGAGCTGGAGACGATTGATCATCCAAGCACATACAAAGTTTCATGGTTGCAAAAAGGACATCAGGTAAATGTCACTAAGCAATGTTTAGTTGAGTTTAAAATAGGAGGGTATAAAGATGAAATACTCTGTGATGTTATTCCCATGGATGTTTGTCATCTATTGCTGGGTAGACCATGGAAATATGACAGGAATGTCATTCATGATGGGAGAATGAACACATACACCCTAGAGAAAAATGGGAGAACTCACATGCTGTTGCCGATCAAAGATAAAGAAATAAAATTGGAGGTGAGCAGCATTGTACTTCTCATGAGTGGGAAGGAACTTCTTATAGAGGTTAAGAAGAAGGAGGAACCACAATTCATTGTGGTCAGGAAGCCAAATATTGTTTTAACTAGTAAAAGGGTAGATGATTTACCAGAAGAGGTTCCGGAACTGCTAGAAGAGTTCGTTGACATAGTAGTGGACGAACTACCTCGTTTTTTGCCACCGATTAGAAGTATAATTCATGGAATTGATCTCATACCTTGAGCTAGTTTTCCAAACAAAGAAGCGTATAGATTGACACCGCATGAGAATGAAGAGGTCAAAAGACAAGTCCAGGATTTGTTGGACAAAGGTTTGGTCAGAGAAAGCTTGATTCCATGTGTTGTTCCGACAATGCTCAGTCCGAAGAAATACAGAGGCTAGAGGATGTGTATTGACTCGAGGGAAATCAACAAGATAACCATAAGGTACATATTTCCATTGCCAAGGATGGATGATTTGATGGATTGCTTGAGTGGAGCCAAATTTTTTTCAAATATTGATTTGAAAAGTGGATATCACCAAGTTCGTATGAGAGAAGGTGATGAATGGAAGACAACCTTCAAGACTAATGAAGGGTTGTATGAATGTCTTGTCATGTCATTTGGTTTAAGAAACGCGCCGAGTACTTTCATGAGATTGATGAATGAAGTCCTGAAGGATTTCATCGGAAAATTTTTCATTGTGTATCTTGATGACATACTGATTTTCAGTAAAACAAAGGCAGAGCATCTGAAACATTTGGCTACAGTGATGAAGAGGTTACATCAAGAGAAGCTGCTGATAAACATGAAAAAGTACTCATTCATGAAGACAGAGCTCATTTATTTCGGTTTTGTTATTTCTGCAGATAAGTGGAGGATGGATCCAAATAATGTAGAGGTGATTAAGAATTGTCCGTCATCAAAAAATATCTTTGAAGTTCGAAGTTTTCATGGATTGACTAGTTTCTACAGGAAGTTCGTCAAGAATTTCAGTGGAATTAGTGCACCGATGATGGGCACAGTGAAGAAGAGACATAAGTATTTTCACTGGACAGAAGAGGCTCAGAAATTTTTTAATTTGTTGAAGAAGAAAATCACGGAACAACCAATTTTGGTGTTGTCAGATTTTAAAAAGACATTTCAAGTAAAATGTGATGCAAGTGGATTTGCAATAGGGGCAGTCTTGAGTCAAGAAGACAGGCCGATAGCATATTTCAGTGAGAAGCTGAATGAAGACAAGATAAAATACTGCACGTATGATAAGGAATTCTATGCCATTATACAGGCATTGAAGAAATGGAGACATTACTTAATTCCTAAGGAGTTTGTCTTGTATAGTGATAATCATGCATTGCAATTTGTGACTCAACAGGAGAAGTTGAATCAAAGACATGCTAAATGGGTTGAATATATGAAAAATTTCACTTTTGTGATAAAACATATTTCTGGAACTGCTAACAAAGTTGTTGATGCTTTGAGCAGGAAATGTTTGCTATTGTAGGAGTTCAGAGTCAAAACATTGGGTTTTGATGATCTCAGGGACATGTACAGAGATGATCCAGATTTTAAAGAGGCGTATGAAGCAGCTGAGAATCCAATTCTCAGGGATAGAAGCCAATGGGAAGAATACATGATCCAAGAAGGATTATTGTTTAAAGGTAATCAAGTTTGTATTCCAAAATGCTCCATGAGGGAGAATTTGTTGAAGGATAAACATAGTGGAGGATTGCCCGGACATTTCGGTCATGACAAGACGTTCACAAAGTTGAATGAGTCATATTTTTGCCAGGAATGCGAGCATACATCAAAATATTCGTGGACAGATGTAGAATTTGTCAACATTCAAAAGGGAAGAGGCAGAATGTAGGATTTTATCAACCGTTACCCATACCTGACAGTCCGTGGGATGCAGTCAGCATGGAATTCATATTTGGGTTGCAAAGAACACAAAGAGGGTTTGAATCAATCTTTGTGGTAGTGGATAGTTTTTCCAAAATGGCACATTTCATTCCATGTCATAAAACCAGTGATGCAACTCACATTGCGAACTTGTTTTTCAAAGAAGTTATTCGACTTCACATCTTACCAAGGAGCATAGTTTCAGATCGAGGCACTAAGTTCGTAGGACACTTCTGGAGAACCTTATGGAAGAAGCTGGGAACAAAATTATTGTTTAGTTCAGCTTATCATCCTCAGACAGATGGACAGATAGAAGTCGTGAACAGAAGTTTGGGAGACTTGTTGAGGAGCTTGGTGACAGAACACCACAGTCAGTGAGACAACATATTACAACAGGCGGAGTTTTCTAATAATGAATCACTTAATAGGAGCACAGGATAGAGTCTATTTCAAATTGTTTATGGCATGCAACCAAGAGGAATTTTTGAGCTTAGGGATTCAGAACAGATTGCGACTAGGAGCACTAGTGCAGAAGATTTCGCAGAGGCGATGAAGGAACTTCACAGCCAGGCGAAGGAGCGATTGCAACAATCGAGCCAAGAATATAAATGCAGGGCAGATCAACAGAGGAGACAACTTCAGTTCGAATTTGGTGATTTGATCCTTGCACATTTGATAAAGGAAAGGTTCCCGAGTGGAACATATAATAAACTGAAGATGAAGAAAATTAGACCATGTAAGGTCTTGAAGAAATTTGGGGCGAATGCATATGAGATTGAATTACTCGATGGGATCAGAATTTTTCCGATATTCAATGTCTCGGATTTGTACATTTTAAAGATGAGGAAGCAGAAGAAGGTAGTGAACAACCAAAGGTTCAGTGGACCAAACAGATGCCAGTTGTAGAGAAGCCACAGATGGAAAGCATACTGGACAAGAGAGTTGGTAAGAGAACCAGGTGAAAGAAATACTTTGAATACTTGGTAAAGTGGAAGGGCCATCCAGTTGAATATGCCAGCTGGAAGAATGAACAAGAAATACAGAAGAATGGACAGACATTGCGCGAGCTCATGGATAGGAGCCCATGAAAATTTTCAAGCGAGGGAGTATGATGCAGGAGCATCGCAAGGGTGTGCAAACATAGCCAGTAGCGAGACAACGTGGAGATACTTGGTAAAGTGGAAGGGCCATCCAGTTGAATATGCCAGCTGGAAGAATGAACAAGAAATACAGAAGAATGGACAGACATTGCGCGAGCTCATGGATAGGAGCCCATGAAAATTTTCAAGCGAGGGAGTATGATGCAGGAGCATCGCAAGGGTGTGCAAACATAGCCAGTAGCGAGACAACGTGGAGATAAGAGACAACTGGAAAAGCACCGAGAACATTTTTTGAAAATGTTTTGAAATATTAATGAAGTCATTAAGTGGATGCATGCTTGTATTATTGTAAAAGGACCTTGAGCAATCCACTCTCGTCCATAGTAGATAGGAGCCTTTATGTGTAATGAATGTAGGTAGATAGAATTTAATTCTAGATTAGACAGTTTTAGAGCACAAGAGGGAAACAGGATATAGACACCCTCATTATATAGTTGTAACATGATTGTCAATTGAGCATAGAGCATAGAGAAGAGAGAAAAGAGTTGTAGTTGAAAACACCCATGTACAGAGATTTGAATTAATAGAAAGAGCTTCGATTCAAATTCATGGTGTCGTATTTGTTCTTTGTGTATGCACATTGAATGTTATACTCATTGATGTTTACTTTTTTTTATACATTTTCTTTATATGTTGTGTATATGATTTCATTTTTTGTGTTTGAATTCTGAGAGAGAGTAAGGAATGAGTTTCAGTTGTTTCTCTACCTGAGTGAGTAAAATTCCTGCAAGGAGTGCAGTGAAGTTTGTCCGCAAGGAGTGCGTTGATAGAAGTTAGAGTTCATCTCTAAAATCTCAGGAGGGATAACAACTATTCTCATTCTCGCAGAAGTGCAAGTTGAGCACATAAGCCATGCAAGGTGTGCGTAGGCCGAGTAAAGTC
The DNA here is from genome assembly GCA_009831015.1 of Picea engelmannii. NCBI lineage: Eukaryota > Viridiplantae > Streptophyta > Pinopsida > Pinales > Pinaceae > Picea > Picea engelmannii. Next base: position 620,783 of record ML778438.1, on the reverse strand, counting down.
TTAGAGTTTGTGAACTTGAGAAATTGTTGAAGGACTATTGTTGCAGGGAGTGCGCAGAGTTGAAGGACTTCAATTCTCTCAAGTAATTGAAGGATTATCCAGAAGGAGTGCATGTAGGAGTCTTCTTTAAGACTTGGAGTTGGAAAAAGCTTAGGAGGGATAGGGTATTTGCAGTTTTCAAATAAAAGAAAAGAAGGTTGGTGCCTTGAGGCGTTGAAAGGAGGTGTAGCAAGTTTGCGTTGTAGGTGGGTAAGTTTCGTGGAGAAATACTTGGTTAAATTCGCAGGAATTGTCCAGGAAGAAACGGACGGTCGAAATTCTTTGAGAATTCGCGAAGTCACAAGAGCCATCAGATCTTGCAGAGAATCAGGTACGTTACGACAAGCTTTACTAAAGCGTAAGCTCAGAATAAATCAGGCCCATAGGATCTATGTTAGCCAAGGTCGTTGGATCACTCGCGAAATCTCATTTTGGGGTTTCTTGAGTTGAAGGGTCGAAGGTTTTGCATCAAGGTTCGCGAAGTCATGAAAGGCGAGTAGTGAGTGGCGAGTGGATCAGAGTCATCCATCTGGGGAGGAAAGGTGGCAGAGATCTAGAGATCTTGTGAACTCGGAGGTTTGCGAGGTGAGAGCCCAAAAGTTGGGTACTCTATGTTGCGAAAGGCGAAGTCCCGAAAGGGTGAGAAGTTCTATTGTGGGACCGCGTAGATGACATGTCAAAATTCGGCAATTTGGCGCTTAGGTACATTGGAGGTTTGGGTCTCAGCACTTCGGGTGTCGTGGTACAAAGGAGAAAACACTTCGGGGAGCGAAGTGGCAAAAAATGAGAAGTGCTAGTGGGAAGCCTAGCCGACAATCATGTGCGGAGGGCGCTGACAGGAAGGAGCTATACCCGTATCGACATTTCGGGTATCGTGAGTTTGGGGAGGAAGAGTCGAGAGTATCGACTCATGAACTCCTTAGTGGCGAGTTGTGACAAGCACCTTTCAGTTTAGGCCTTGGTCATAGCCGATGGTCACGTGGAGAAGGGGGAGCTTGCACCTAGTGTCATTCGCGCCAGGGAAGCTTCCGAAAGGAATTGTGGATTAAAAGAAAGAAGATTCAAGTATGGAATTGAAAGAGTCGATCCTGCTCAAAGGGAAATGAAGAATGATCCTGTAAGAGGATCCTCGACCTGAGGGCTGAGTGGGTCTGCACCATCTGGTATCAGAGCCCGATTCTTGTTTTTATATTTCAGGAAGGAAGAGCAAGAAGGAATTTCAGCCATGCCACTAAGGAGAAGGGACATGCAAACACCCGATCCACTAGAGGACAGGGAGATGTCAAGAGAAAGAGGTAGGCAGGTGCCAAATCTAGCCATGGAAAGATATATACATGATCTACACACCAGAGTCGTGGACATGGAAATAAAACAAAGGTGCACTACTGATATTGGAGATGTCAGTGAGTTTGAAAGAGAAGATGACGTTGGGCATGAAGAAGAAGAAATTGTAGCAGAAGATGCAGCAAATGAATGCTTGATTAGATCTGTTGCAAGAATGAGTGCAAGAGACAAAATGGACATTCCATTTTATGAGGGAAACTTGGATGTTGAAGAGATTCTAGACTGGATTAGAGCTCTGGACACATATTTTGACTATGAAGATGTCGAAGAAGACAAGAAGGTCAAACATGATTTCATGAGACTTAAAGAACATGCAGCATTGTGGTGGGATGAAATGCAAGCTGACAGACGCTGCCAAAGTAAGAAGAAAATCAAGAGTTGGGATAGGATGATTGCAAAGATGAAAGAGAAATTCATTCCCAGAGATTACCAAATTACTCTGTTTCTAAGAATGCAGAACTTGAGACAGAAGCTGATGTCAGTAAAGGAGTACACGAAAGAGTTCTACAGGCTGAACATAAGAGTGGGTCATCGTGAAAGTAATGATGAAAAGGTTGCCAGGTATATGAATGGCCTGAGACACAAAATTCAGGATGAGATGAGCATGATGACCATCCAAATGGTGGAATATGCTTATCAAATGGCTCTAAAGGGGAAATACAAGTTGAGCTGAAAACAAGGTCAAAGAGGCCGAGGCAGAAGTCAAGCCAGGGGAAAATCAGTTGTCCAAGATAGAAATCAGAAGCCTAAGGAAGAATGAAAGAAATCTCAGATTGAGAGAGGTAGAAGCTCACAGAAAGGGCAATATGCTGGATAGAGAAGGCAATATGTTGATCAGAAAGGAGAGTATGTTGATAACAACATTTTTCCTCGTACTAGATGTAGAGGAAGAGGAAGAGGAAGAGGTGGATTAATAAAATTCTTCACGTGCGGAAAGGTGGGACACAAGTCTTATGAATGTCCAGACAAGAAGAAAGAGGAAGGAGAGACTCACATTTCCAAATCACAAAGGCGAAATGTTGAGGCAGAGGATGTTGAAGGAGGAAGATCACTGATGATGCGAAAAATGCTTTTGACACCAGAGAAGGAGGTGGAGAGTTCAGTCCAAAGAAATAGACTTTTTCAGACTGCGTGCAAAACCAAAGACTGGAAATGTAAAGTTATTGTAGACAGTGGTAGCATAGATAATCTTGTTTCAACAGAGATGGTATAAAAACTGGAGCTGGAGACGATTGATCATCCAAGCGCATACAAAGTTTCGTGGTTGCAAAAAGGACATCAGGTAAATGTCACTAAGCAATGTTTAGTTGAGTTTAAAATAGGAGGGTATAAAGATGAAATACTATTTGATGTTATTCCCATGGATGTTTGTCATCTATTGCTGGGTAGACCATGGCAATATGACAGGAATGTGATTCATGATGGGAGAATGAACACATACACCCTAGAGAAAAATGGGAGAACTCACATGCTGTTGCTGATCAAAGATAAAGAAATAAAATTGGAGGTGAGAAACATTGCACTTCTCATGAGTGGGAAGGAACTTCTTACAGAGGTTAAGAAGAAGGAGGAAGCACAATTCATTATGGTCAAGAAGCCAAATATTGTTTTAACTAGCACAAGGGTAGATGATTTACCAGAAGAGGTTTCAGAATTGCTAGAAGAGTTCGTTGACATAGTAGTGGACGAACTACCTCGTTCGTTGCCACCGATTAGAAGTATAAGTCATCAATCTCATACCTTGAGCTAGTTTTCCAAACAAAGAAGCATATAGATTGACACCGCAGGAGAATGAAGAGGTCAAAAGACAAGTCCAGGATTTGTTGGACAAAGGTTTGGTCAGAGAAATATTGAGTCCATGTGTTGTTCCGACAGTTCTCAGTCCGAAGAAATACAGAGGCTGGAGGATGTGTATTGACTCGAGGGAAATCAACAAGATAACCATCAGGTACAGATTTCCATTGCCAAGGATGGATGATTTGATGGATTGCTTGAGTGGAGCCAATTTTTTTTCAAAGATTGATTTGAAAAGTGGATATCACTAGATTCGTATGAGAGAAGGTGATGAATGGAAGACAACCTTCAAGACTAACGAAGGGTTGTATGAATGGCTTGTCATGCCATTTGGTTTAACAAACGTGTTGAGTACTTTCATGAGATTGATGAATGAAGTCCTGAAGGATTTCATTGGAAAATTTTTCATTGTGTATCTTGATGACATACTTATTTTCAGTAAAACAAAGGCAGAGAATCTGAAACATTTGGCTACAATGATGAAGAGGTTACAGCAAGAGAAGCTGCTGATAAACATGAAAAAGTCCTTATTCATGAAGACAGAGCTCATTTATTTGGGTTTTGTTATTTCTTCAAATAAGTTGAGGATGGATTCAGATAAGGAACATGTGATTAAGAATTGGCCGTCATCAAAGAATATCTTTGAAGTTCAAAGTTTTCACGGATTGACTAGTTTCTACAGGAAGTTCATCAAGAATTTCAGTGGAATTAGTGCACCGATGATGGACACAGTGAAGAAGAGACATAAGTCTTTTCGCTGGACAGAAGAGGCTGAGAAAAGTTTTAATTTGTTGAAGAAGAAAATCACGGAACAACCAATTTTGGTGTTGCCGGATTTTAAAAAGACATTTCAAGTAAAATGTGATGCAAGTGGATTTGCAATAGGGTCAGTATTGAGTCAAGAAGACAGGCTGATAGCATATTTCAGCGAGAAGCTGAATGAAGATAAGATAAAATACTCCACGTATGATAAGGAATTCTATGCCATTATACAGGCATTGAAGAAATGGAGACATTACTTAATTCCTAAGGAGTTTGTCTTGTATAGTGATAATCATGCATTGCAATTTGTGACTCAACAGGAGAAGTTGAATCAAAGACATGCTAAATGGGTTGAATATATGTAAAATTTCACTTTTGTGATAAAACATATTTCTGGAACTGCTAACAAAGTTGTTGATGCTTTGAGCAGGAAATGTTTGCTATTGTAGGAGTTCAGAGTCAAAACATTGGGTTTTGATTATCTTAGGGACATGTACAAAGATGATCCATATTTTAAAGAGGCGTATGAAGAAGGTGAGAATCCAATTCTCAGGGATAGAAGCCAATGGGCATAATACATGATCCAAGAAGGATTACTGTTTAAAGGTAATCAGGTTTGTATTCCAAAATGCTCCATGAGGGAGAATTTGTTGAAGGATAAACATAGTGGAGGATTGGTCGGACATTTCAGTCATGACAAGATGTTCGAAAAGTTGAATGAGTCATATTTTTGGCCAGGAATGCGAGAAGACGTCAAAAGATTTGTGGACAGATGTAGAATTTGTGAACATTCAAAAGGGAAGAGGGAGAATGTAGGCTTTTATCAACCGTTACCCATACCTGATAGGCCGTGGGATGCAGTGAGCATGGACTTCATATTTGGGTTGCCAAGAGCACACAGAGGGTTTGACTCAATCTTTGTGGTAGTGGATAGATTTTCCAAAATGGCACATTTCATTCCATGTCATAAAACCAGTGATGCAACTCACATTGCGAACTTGTTTTTCAAAGAAGTTATTCGACTTCACAACTTACCAAGGAGAATAGTTTCGGATCAAGACACTAAGTTCATAGGACACTTTTGGAGAACCTTATGGAAGAAGCTGGGAACAAAATTTTCGTTTAGTTCAGCTTATCATCCTCAGACAGATGGACAGATAGAAGTCGTGAATAGAATTTTGGGAGACTTGTTGAGGAGCTTGGTGACAGAACACCACAGTCAGTGAGACAACATATTACCACAGGCAGAGTTTTCTAATAATGAATCACTTAATAGGAGCACACGATAGAGTCTATTTCAAATTGTTTATGGCATGCAACCAAGAGGAATTTCTGAGCTGAGGGATTCAAAACAATTTGCGACTAGGAGCACTAGTGCAGAAGATTTCGCAGAGGTGATGAAAGACCTTCACAGCCAGGTGAAGGAGCGATTGCAACAATCGAGCCAAGAATATAAATGCAGGGCAGATCAACACAGGAGACAACTTCAGTTCGAAGTTGGTGATTTGATCCTTGCACATTTGAGAAAGGAAAGGTTCCCGAGTGGAACATATAATAAACTGAAGATGAAGAAAATCAGATGATGTAAGGTCTTGAAGAAATTTGGGGCGAATGCATATGAGATTGAATTACCCAATGGGATCGGAATTTCTCCGATATTCAATGTCTCGGATTTGTACCTTATAAAGATGAGGAAGAAGAAGCAAGTAGTGAACAACCAGAGGTTCAATGGACCAAACAGATGCCAGTTGCAGAGAAGCCACATATGGAAAGCATACTGGACAAAAGAGTTGGTAAGAGGACCAGGCGAAAGAAATACTTTGAATACCTGGTCAAGTGGAAGGGCCATCCAGTTGAAGATGCCATCTGGGAGAATGAAGCAGAAATCCAGAAGCATGGACAGACCATGCGCGAGCTCATGGACAGGAGCCCATGAAAATTTTCAAGCGAGGGAGTATGATGCAGGAGCATCGCAAGGGCGTGCAAACATAGCCAGTAGCGAGACAACGTGGAGATAAGAGACAGATGGAAAAGCACCGAGCACATTTTTTGAAAATGTTTTGAAATATTAATGAAGTCATTAAGTGGAGGCATGCTTGTATTATTGTAAAAGGACCTTGAGCAATCCACTCTCGTCCATAGTAGATAGGAGCCTTTATGTGTAATGAATGTAGGTAGATATAATTTAATTCTAGATTAGACAGTTTTAGAGAACAAGAGGGAAATAGGATATAGACACCCTCATTATATAGTTGTAACATGATTTTCAATTGAGCATAGAGCATAGAGAAGAGAGCAAAGAGCTGTAGTTGAAAACACCCATGTACAAAGTTTTGAATTAATAGAAAGAGCTTGGATTCAAATTCATGGTGTCGTATTTGTTCTCTGTGTATGCACATTGAATTTTATGCTCATGGATGTTTACTTTCTGTTATACATTTTCTTTATATGTTGTGTATATGATTTCATGTTTTGTGTTTGAAGTCTGAGAGAGAGTAAGGAATGAGTTTCAATTTTTTCTCTTCCTGAGTGAGTAAAATTCCTGCAAGGAGTGCAATGAAGTTTGTCCGCAAGGAGTGTGTTGAAAGAAGTCAGAGTTCATCTCTGAAATCTCCGGAGGGATAAAAACTGTTCTCATTCTCGCAGAAGTGAAAGTTGAGCATAGGAGCCGTTTGTGAACCTAAGAAATTGTTGAAGGACTACTAAGTAATTGTGAACCTAAGAAATTGTTGAAGGACTACTACTGCAAAGAGTGCGCAGAGTCGAAGGACTTCAATTCTTTGAAGTAATTGAAGGATTCACCACAAGGAGTGCATGCGGGAGTCTTCTTTAAGACTAAGAGTTGGAGAAAGCTCAGGAGGGATAGGGTCTTCGCATTTGTCAAAGAAAAGAATAGAAGGTTGGTGCCTTGAGGTGTTGAAAGGAGGCGTAGAAAGTTTACGTTGCAGGTGGGTAAGTTTCGTGGAGAAATACTTGGTTAAATTCGTAGGAATTGTCTAGGAAGAAACAAACGGTCGTAATTCTTTGAGAAGAATTCATGAAGTCACAAGAGCCGTCAGATATTGCAGAGAAGAAGGTACATTACAGTGAGATGTCCTCAAGCGTAAGCTCAGAAGAAATCAGGCCCGTAGGATCTAAGTCAGCCAGGGCCATTGGATCACTCGCGAAATCTCATTTCGTAGTTTCATGAGTTGAAGGGTTGAAGGTTTTGCATCAAGGTTCGCGAAGTCGTGAAAGGCGAGTAGCGAGTGGCGAGTGGATTAGAGCCATCCATCCAAGGAGGACAGGTGGCAGAGATCTAGAGATCTCATGAATTCGGAGGTTCGCGAGGTGAGAGCCCAAAAGTTGGGTACTCTAGGTTGTGAAAGGCGAATTCCGAAAAGGGCGAGAAGTTCCATTGTGGGACCACGTAGACGACGTGTCAAAATTCAGCAGTTCGGCGCTTAGGTACATCAGAGGTTTGGGTCTCGGCACTTTGGGTGTCATGGTACAATGGAGACAACACTTCGGGGAGCGAAGTGGTGAAAAGTGAGAAGTTCTAGTGGGAATCCTAGCAGGCGGTCAGGCACGGAGGGCACTGATAGCAAGGAGCTATACCCGTATCGACATTTCAGGTATTGTGAGTTTGGGGAGGAAGAGTTGAGAGTCTCAACTCGCGAATTCGCGAGTAGGGAGTTGTGACAAGCACCTTTTAGTTTAGGCCTTGGTCATAGCCGATGATCACATGGAGAAGGGGGAGCTTCCACCTAGTTCCGTTCATGCCAGGGAAGCTTCTGAAAGGACCTGTGGATCAAAAGAAAGAAGATTCAAGAAGGGAATTGAAAGAGCCGATCCAGCTCAAAGGGAAATGAAGAATGATACTGTAAGTGGATCCTCGACCAGAGGGCCGAGTGGGTCTGCACCAATAGATCATCCCCCTCACATTCATCCCTGACAAAATCACCTCACCCCTCATTTTCCTCACTCCCCAACCCTTACCGGCTCCCCACATTTCCCAGCCCCTCACTTCCACTCCCTAAAAAATTCCCCTCCTAAAATACCCCACCTTTCCCCCTTAATAAATCACATATTTAGACTTAATGGCGGGTTGGCGGACCCTCCATACTTTCATACCCCCTCATCTTCCCAACTCGCCAACCCGATACTCCGACGCCTACAAATAATCCCCCCTCACCTCACCCTACGTCATCCCCCTCACCTCCACCATCTACACTTCTTCCCCTCCCTAACTAACATTTACCCCTATCTCATTCACCCTCCCACACTTAATACAATTGACATCTAAAAATTACTTACTATTATTTTAATCTTTCACTTTTAAACTTTATACATTATTTTAATCAATCACCTTTCATCGTATGCCATATGCCAAATATTCCTAGGATAACATGGAAACCTGCATAAGAATATGAATAAATTCCATGTGGCATCCAATAAGAGTCTTACATGTGGAAACTAATTAGTGTAGAGTAAGAAATTAATCCAAGGGCCCAGATTTGTCCACGAATTTTGATCAATGGTGGTCGAGTCACGATCTTGCAAAGGCCATAACTTGAGCTCCGAGTGTCAGAATCACGCAAAATTTATAACGTTGGAAATTTATTTCAATGTATAAGATGATGTTATAGATTTCAAAAGCTGAAGGTTGCTACATTTTCCCTAGAAATAAAAATATCAGTCAACTGCAGTTTTAATGGGCATGCGTGACAACTCAACTTCATGAGCTCATATCTTGAGATCTGAGAAATGGATTTGCACAAAATTTATATAGTTGGAAAGTTGATATGATGAAGAGAACATAATAAATGGTTTAAATGGTTAAAAATTTGGTTTTCACTTCCATAAAATCAAATTACAGTCGTCCTATTTTAATGGGAAATTAAATAAATTGTGAAAATAAAAGTTTATTTAAAAACTTTTATTAAAAAAGGAAAGAAATGGTTGAGACGGTTCCTGTAACCATCAATAAATACAATATAAGGAAAACAAAAAGAAAGTGAAGAATGAATATTAGGAGAAACCATCATAGTAAGTTGACAGTGATCATATCTTTCTTTCTTTATCAGTTCCTTCATCCATTTATTCCACCTCTTTCACTAGAAAGGTCTAACCGAAGACTCATAACTTGTCGTTTTCTTCTTTCCAAGTCTTCTTGTTCTAATTTTTCCCATATTCATCCTTCTACGATCTTATTTATTGTATTTATTTGATTTATGGTCCATGGGAGCCCTAATCCCAATCTTTAAGAAAAACACATTTTAAATTTCGAAGAATATGTAACAAACTATATATTTTTTGGAAATTTCAAGAGAGATGCTTCAATCTCATTTGTACTTTGTAGCCCTGATTTCAAAATATAAATTATTTGAGGTTGATATATCATTATATTTATTTTAGCTACCCATGTGTCCACTCTGTTAAATTTCTCTTATGCATGCAAACCATCTTCTTTTTATTTTTATGTGATAAAAAATCTTGAGTTAAACTATGGTGGATGTGAGGAAATTTTGTCTATGTTTGTTAAATGTATAAAATGTGTGATTCTTGGTCCTTTCTCAAGAACATTATTTAAACAAAAAAAATCATTTTATTTCTAGTTGTTTTATATTTCTTTGATTACCACGGAAAACTTCTGCAAAGTCCCATATTTCGAAGACCCAAATTACCAAGCAAATATAAAGTAAAAGAGGAGTACCACATCTATAAAAATGTAGGGGTATTTAGATCCTTGTGAGGTTTTCGTTTCGGTCCTAACGAATTCAAGCGTCAACATTTTTTGCGACCATACTAGGGAACGATTTATTTTCAAGAGATATAATACCTTTTAGATTAGATATTTTTGGAAGACTAGAAGCATTATGGTTTCAGTTCGAGAGAAAATTTAAATATTGACTGAATATGAATTAGGTTTTGGAAAACCTTGTTCAAAGAGAATTGAATTTCCTTGAAGGTTTATTGTTGAAATTCCAGTCACAAATCAGTTGTAACAACATTTATGGCACCAAAAAACCACCAAATATTTGGGAGGATGATCTCCCTGACAATTCCATCCTCAAAACTAAAGATATTAAAGAAATGTGCCCCGATGACTTCACTGAAAAGATATCTGAATTTCAAGAAGACATATATGAAGAATCCTCCAAGGAATTTTTCTCATACTATCAAGAGATTTCACATCCTCCATCAACATAAGTTGTTCAAGGAATAGTGAAAGGAAAAGGTATCCAAAGAAACAAAAGGTTGCACATAACCCCACTCAGTTTGCAAGGAAAGGTTCACCCATTGCCAAATATTCCCATGGACAAATTTCCAATATTTTGCGGGAATGTTTCAGAAGATGAAAATAAAAATTTGATTAAATTTGATAGTGCTTGTGAAATTTTTAATGTGGCGCAAATTGATGTTTCATTCTGGTTATTTATCTTGAATTTAAAGGAAGATGCGAGTGAATGATTTTATTCATTGTTTCCTGAAACCATCACTAGTTGGGATGTACTAGAAAACTTGTTTGTCGAAATATATTTCTCAAGAAAAGATCCATATTCTCTTTTGTTGAAGTTGGTTGAAATCAGGATGAACAAAGAGGAAATAGATAAATATTTCTCTTTCATATTTATGAGGGTTCTTCATGAGATTCCTCAAGAAATGTTTCCAAACAATGTCATTATTTTCAACTGTTACGAAAATGCTTTGCCCAGAAATTTGAAATTTCTATTGAGGCAAGAAGAAAAACACATCTGGAAAGAATTAATGCAGCGAGATCAACTCATTGAAAGATTTTTTCTTGACACCGGTGCCAACATATTAGACCCCCCAAAATTTATCCAAGACAATGGGTGAATGAATTTAGAAGAAAACTTTGAGGGAAGTTTTTTTTTTCTAGATCTTGATATTGAAAAAAAAAATGAAAACACTAAATTTTCAATCCAAGAAGAGCACCATCCTCTGTATCATTCATGGGAGGTCATTTTCAACCTCTCATGTTCTCAATTTGAGAATAATGATTATAGCGAAATCAAGGATGAACATGAGGTACTTTGAAAATATTGTAGCATAGTGTCAAATAATACAACCAAGGTAAAACAAGCCACAACCACAATGTTTACATCAGAAGGATAGAAATCATCACTTTACATTAGATTTGTATTATGTTGATTGTTTTCCTAAAGCAGAGTTTCCTGAAGAAATAATTTTCCAAGAATCAAAGGAAAGACATTTGAAGCAAGAGGAATCATGGATGATACATTTTATTTTTGAAGATCATGAAGTTATTGATGAAAAACAAATAAGGCATTACAGTTCCCCACAAAATTTCACCAATAGTTCACCATTGTAACCTCACCACAGAGACATGATCATTGTACAAAGGAAGAATTCCTTCAAGGAATTGATGTTGAATAATAAATATTAGATGTGGTTGATGATAGGGAAAAAAATGAAATTATTCTCAAATTGGAAACTCCTTATCCAATCAAAGAACACGATATTCTTGAGCAAATAAAAGTTGATTTAATTGAATCATGCTTCCAAAGCATTGTTGGCCAAGCAATACAATCAGATTTCAAGCACATCTTGTTCAGTCTCATCACAATATACTTTGGGCATGTTTTTTCTCATTTGGTAGCATCCTCAACATATTTCCCAATTCAGGAGCTCATTATACAAGTTGGTTGGATGCTTGAATGGCTCTATTGGAAATATTCCTACATCTAAGGTGCCCTGTTAGGGTAGGTAGAGCATATATGTACATATTTTTATTCAATGTTTCACAATAAGGAAGTCAAACTCGAAGGTAACTCGGATAAAGAAGAAGAATTACACGAATTTATTTTGAAGATGACTCCATAACCCAACGGACAAGGTAACTTGTCATGAGATTCTAGTGTTCTTAGCAACCCACAAGGGGTAACTCTCCCATAGTTGGAGCCGGTTTTTGACCAAACTTTGGTCATTTTTATTTTCCCTCTCTTAGATTAATAAAAAAAATCATATCAGAAGATGAAATTTTTTGAAATATTATAAGTTCCTTGTGTATCCCCCGACCTCATCTTCATCACACATTTTTCGGATAGGAAATATGAGTTTGTATACTCAAGATATCCAGGTTTAAAGTTTGAAGCGAAAAAATGCGCCTTTTTCATGTTGAATAAAGATAATCTTTTGGAAGCGCTTTTAAATATTTTTCAAGCTCAATACCCTTGAAAATATTCTTGTGATATGTTCAAAACCCATAAAAATATTCAGGGTATTTGTTGTGGACACATGTCATTTTCCTCTCTTCCCTCACCCCCCATATCCCATACTTAGTTTTTATTTGAGTTATGGAGGTCGACCAGACTCTCCATAACTCCCTCACCTCTCGCCTTCATCTCCCTCATGTCTGTCCCCAATAAAATCACCTCACCCCCTCATTTTCCTCACTCCCCAACCCTTCCCTTCTCCCCACATTTTTTTCCCCCTCACTTATGCTCCCTACAAAATTCCCATCCTAAAATTCCCCACCTTTCACCCTTACGAAATCACATATTTACACTTAATGGTGGATTGGCAGACCCTCCATACTCTCATACCCCCTCACCTTCCCAACCCGCCAACCCAATGCTCTGACGCCTAGAAACACTCCCCCCTCACCTCAAGCAACATCATCCCCCTCACCTCCGCCATATACACTTATCCCCCTCCATAACTAACCTTTCCCCCTCTCTCGTTCACCCTCCCACACTTAATACATTTGACATCTAAATATTACTTACCATTATTTTAATCTTTCACTTTTAAACTTTATATATTATTTTAATCAATCACCTTTAATCTTATGCCATATGCCAAAAATTCCTAGGATGGCATGGAAACATGCTTAATCCTATGAATAAGTTCCATCTAACATCCAATAAGACTCTTAAACATGGCAAATAATTAGTGGAGAGAACAAAATTAATCCAAGTGCCCATATTTGTCCACAAATTTTGATCAATGGTGGCTGAGTCACGATCTTGCAGAGGCCATAACTTCAGCTCCGGGTGTCAAAATCACACAAAATTGATACCATTGGAAAGGTATTTCAACGTAGAATATGATGGTATAGGTTTAAAATGATTAATGTTGTAATATTTTCCAAATAAATTAAAATATCAGTCAACTGCATTTTTAATGGGCATGCGTGACAACTCAACTTCACAAGCTCATATCTTGAGATCCTAGCGATGGATTTGCACAAAATTTATATAGTTGGAAATATGATATGACGCAAAGAAGATAAGAAGTGGTTTACATGGTTAAAAATTTGGTTTTCACTTCCATAAAATTAAATTACAATCTTCCTATTTTAATGGGAAATTAATTAAATTGTGAAAATAAAAGTTTATTTAAAAATTTTTATTAAAAGGGGAAAGAAACAGTTGAGACAGTTCATGTAACCATCAATGAAGACAATAAAAGGAAAAAAACAAGAAAGTGAAGAATATATATTAGGATAAACCATCATAGTAAATTCACACTGATCATATCTTTCTTTTTTTATCAGTTCCTTCATCCAGTTATTCCACCTCTTTCACTAGAAAGGTCTAACCGAAGACTGATAACTTCTCGTTTCCTTCTTTCTAGATCTTGTTGTTCTACTTTTTCGCATATTCATCCTTATAAAATATTATTTCTTGTATTTATTTTCTTTATGGTTCTTAGGATCCCCAATCCCAATCTTTAAGACAAACGCATTTTAAATTTCGAAGAATATGTAACAAACTATATATTTTTTTGAAATTTCAAGGGAGATACTCTTGGAACAATCTCGACTATACTTTGTAACCTTGATTTCAGTATATAATGTATTTGAGTTTTATCCATCATTATATTTATTTGATTTGTCCATGTTTTCACTCTGTTAAAGTTCTCTTATGCATGCAAACAATCTTCTTTTTATTTTTATGTGATCAGAAATCTTTAGTTAAACTATGACAGATGTGAAGAAATTTTGTCCATGTTTGTTAAACGTATAAAATGTGTGATTCTTGGTCCTTTCTAATTAACCTTCTTTAAACAAAACAAAACATTTTATTTCTTGTTGTTTTATATTTCTTTGATTACCGCGACGAACTTCTGCAAAGTCCCATATTCTGAAGACCCAAATTCCCAAGAAAATATGAAGTAAAAGAGGAGTACCACCTCTATAAAAATGCAGGGGGGATTTAGATCCTCTTGAGGTTGTCATTTCGGTCCTAACGAATTTAAGCGTCAACATGACCTTATACCATCACTATGGTTGTTAGTGGAAATTCTTTTGAGCTCAACATTCCCCCATTCCTTGGCTTGCACCCAATGTTTAATCTGGACCTCCTTTAGCCATAGTTTCCACCATTGGACACCTCAAAGGTAGAAGAAAAATTGACACCAACATAACTCAACTCTGAATACATGGAACAGGAATCCACTAATCAAATCATGGACACAAAAGCCAAAGGCACTCGCTAGCAGAAGTTTCATCTTTATCGTGTTGTCAAAGCAGGGAAGATCTTGCACCAAGGAAAGTGGTTCACCGTAAGACAAATTCAACAGAAATTTCCTCATTCAATGGGAGAACTCAACGCAATGGAGATCGTTTCTTCCTAAGGTGGTAGGATTGATCCAAGTGGATATCATTGGCCACCCACCTATTCCAATTGAATCACATACATATGTCATCTTGGAAGTTTCAGTTTCCATCTTGGCATTTTTTTTTCTATCTTTTCGGGCCCTAAAATTTCGGGGCCTTTTTGAGGCCCTAAACAAAAAATTTCGGGCCCACCATAGGCACACTATATAAAAAGTTAGAGTGTGATGGAATAATGTTTATTCCTCGGATAGACCTTCCAAATAGGTTATTGTGCAACTAAAATGAAGATCGTATGGAAAATTTACGACACCAGGATGTTGATGTACGAACTTACCCCAACGGGGCCCACATGACTTTTGGGACTTCATCTCCTAGGGTTGGGTTTTTGGATATCTAGGATTTTTTCATTCATGTTTGATGTAAAAAATGCCTTTTGAGCGTCATTGTACTCATCTTCTTGCGAATGAGAGAAATCATCACATCTCTTCTTAGATATAACCCACCACCGTTCTAGCAAGATTGTTTCAATCTCCATTTTACAGTTTCAACATATTTATTTATTGAATAGAAGCCAAGTTTTAATGTATCTTTTTTATTATTCATTGTATATTTGTGTTAATAATATAGATCTGTATTCATTTCATTCTATGCATAGAATGTGGATCATCGACCCATCAACCATGATCTTCATGAATACAAAGGATTCAATTAATAGTTTGCAACTATAATTTGAAAGAAAAATGTATAATTTCATTGAATTCATAAACCAAATAGAATTTATAACATTCTCACACAAGAATCCAAAGAATTTAGATGGTATAGTTTTATGAAAATCATAAACCAAATAATATATAACCAAGGTTTATGAGAATCTAGAATTTGATTTCTACAAATTTGATTGATTCATAATACAACATAATATAAAAACAGTTTCTTTCAAGATACATAGTATTTTATTGGTATATTTCAACAATTTCATATACCAATTAGAAGTATAAAACATTGAGCCATTGCAGACAACTATACAAGGCATTCAACTAGTTTAATTTAATCGAATTTATAAATCAATTGGAATGTTAAAACAATTTCACACAAGAAACCAAAGGATTTAGATTATCTTCAACAAATTTCATTTTGAAATCATAATGTTTTTTTATCAATACACATTAAAAGGTAATGGAGAAATCATGGTGAATCATGAAAATATATACAAGGAAAGAATTACATTTGTATTTAATGATAATAACCAAGCTCATAAACAAAAGTTATACAAAGTCCAAAGGCCATGAATTTTTATAATTATAATATAATGTAATATAATTTATTTTTATTTATTATTATTATTTATTATTATTATTATTATTATTATTATTTATGTCTGGTAGAATCGACAACTAGTTGGGCACATACTCATGTTACACAAGGTCATGTTATCCAACTTCTACCACTATAACCTCCATATGTTCCCATGATTCCCCATACGTGACACAGATGATAAATCGGGGGGAGCTGAACTCGAAAACTCATGGAACTTCATATCATGATACTTGCCAATTGAGTTCCCCCCCGGGGGAATAATATAATTTAAAATTAAAATAATATTTTTATAATTAAAATTGAAAACATAAGAACTCAACATATTTACATACCTCTTTGTTACCAAAATTTTTGTTGAGGAAAATGGAACTTTGAATCTCATTCTCCATGTTACATCAACTTTCCATGGTAATTCAAATTTCGTCAATTTGTTGATTAGATATCATCAACCATTTGACCACCCTACCAACTCCAATGGGTACTCTTCTTCCCCAAGGACCCCTGAGTTGCAATGGGTTTGTATATAAGGTAACAATATAGAAAATAATATAAGATTGAAACTGCTAATCTTGATAGGAAATCCCCAGTTCACAACACTCTTCAATAGACCAAATTGTTCAACAATCACCAATAAAAATTTAATTATGGCATCCATCTAGAATTAGGTTGGAAAAATTTCTTTTCCTCTAGGTCAAGAATTCCTTTTATAGGTACTGTGGCTTAAGAAACTTGTCCATATCATGCAAAAAAATAATTTACTAAATTACTAATCACATATTATTCATCGACCCATGTGTCACTCACATGCACTAGCACACAACTAACTGTTTATTTAAAAATATAAAATATGATTTATCCTCACCCAACTCTCACATTTCCTATTTTGACTCTTAAGTTTTCCCTTCATATCCTCCTCATTTCCTATTTGATTTGGTGCACATGTAGTTACTTTTTTAGTTATTTATTAACACTCTTTAACTTTTCCCAACACACTTTTCATTTTCGACACTTCTAGTTGAATTTGAATTCCTTGTTCCCCTTTATTCTCCTTCATTTATCGGTGCCCAAGTAATTATCTCGTATTTAATTAAAATTAATTTATTTTAATTTCATGCACATTAAAAAATGTATTTATTTTCGGATGTATTTTTAATTAACTAATTCATTTTTTATGTTCCCAACAATATATATTCTTCGTCATACTACTATTCATTTATTTAACTTTTCCTTTATATTAAAGAGAATGGATTATATAATTGTTCTTCTCATTTAAAAAAATAATTTAATCATCTTTTATAAGTTTAATCAACCATATTTCAATGTATACTTTTCAACTTATAATTTATACTAACAGTTTCATGCTTCTATGTGTTTTTCAAGAGTTAACTTTCATTCAGTACCGAGGGTGCATGTTTACACATTCCCTTCAATCATCCAACTTTCTTGGTGGGGGAAATGGTTTAACTATTGAGACCTTGTTAAATCAACTTATGTCACCATTGTCGAGATACTAATGGTGAATGGGAAATACAGATGTCACCTTATTGAATGTCTCTCAACTAAACCTTATGAGTGACTGAATCTATTCCCTACCCTCATGGAAACATCCAACCTCTAAGTAAAAGCGTCACTATATTTTCAACCCAGGTCTTTGAAAAATAATTCTAGTAGGTGGAAACAAAAATGTGTTCCTCCTCTCCTGATGGAACCCTATGTACTTCCATAGAACCCCATTACCCATATTTGGATTTATCAATAAGCATGTTTGTTGTGCCTACACACACTACAATCAACAAATCAAATTATTCCATAATCAAAATAAAAACATAAAATTAACCATATAACATACTAGAATATCCTAAATTAATCCAAAGTGAAATATAATGTAAATGCAATCCCATTTTAATATACACCTCTAGCTTTCCTATCACTCTAGGAAAACCATCAGTAGTCTTTGCAAGTTAATGCATCCAACATTTTCATTTCAAAGTGTCATAGTCATATGAATTGACAATACTAGTTACACCATATCAATTTATACTTAATCCATCCATGTTACCAATAAATATTTAAATGTTTTAAAGTTTCCATTAACTGAGAACCTGGTAGTTAATTCGAAATAAATCACTTATTGAATAAAATCAGAACTGAGTTATCAACCTAAACATTACAACAAAAGCATAAATAAGGAAACCAAAATCTCATCCACAATACACACATATATTCTTCCCATCAACTAAGATTATCATTCAAATAACTTCAAAGCTTACAAGGGCTCCCATACAAAGGGAAATGACCCACAAAGCAATACAAAAAACTATAGACAACACATGCAAGCCTAACAACTCCTCCTTGGTACTAAAATATTGTACACTCAAGTCTCAAAACTTGTACACTCATGTCGCCATTGATACCCACATACATATGTTCTTTTCCTCATAGAGACCCTCATACATATGTGTTTCTCTCCATTGAAAAGTGTATATAGATCTATAACGAATGTGATGTATTTGATCTACCTGATCTTATTACGACTCCCTCTATTCTCCCTTATCCCCAACCTGTACTGATCTCTAGATGGAAGTATTTCTCAACCTATCTGAGATATCCTTTAATCACAATCATTTCTAATCTAGCCCTCTCTGTATCAAAACTTGTGTGGAATTATTCTCAAGAAAACAATGTGATTTCCTCACTCATACAATGTATCATGTGTAAGAAAAAGGTCTTTATTTTCTTATACACTCTTGAATGACTCTACACCAACAAAAGTCCTTCTTTTCTATATATGTGTGAAAGTGCCTTCTCCTTTACACTAACCTTGCTTTTATAATATTGATTTATGAACTAACCATAATATCCAAAGTCATTGATGGTTGAGATTACTTCTCACCTCACTTCATATCAATGGATAATATTTCATTAAATAAATCTAATCAAATCATTTCCTTAAATAAAACTCAACTCACTAATAAAATTACTTTACTTTAATTGAAGTAAAGTCTCAAGGTAGTATTATTTGGAAAATTTTCACATGCTAGACACAAACCAATGTGGAAGTAATTGTCTGATGCTACATACATCAACAAAATGAACTCATTCAAAAACATTACCTTAATCCAATTAGATAATTACAATTTTTGAGTTTCTTAGTATAGTGCAACTCAACAAACCAGGTCATTTTAAAACAAATATGCTCAAATAATAATATCCATTCTATCAAAAAAAATGGAAACAAATGGGACACTACATACACTCCCTCTTCTGGAAACTTCATGCGAAATTTCTAGAATAAATATGGAAACTATTGATGCATTTTAGTTGCATCCTCCCATGTAGCATAAATAGGACTATAGCTATCCCACTAGACATTTAACTCTTATACCAATCTACATTGAAACTATGAGTGCATTGGTCCAAAATGAATATGGTTTCTTCCATTAGGTCACCCTTGTCTAAAATTTGTATATGAATTAATTCAATAACATGAGAATGGTTTGAAGTATATTGAAATAACACAAATACATGAAAAACATAATGTACTTGATCTAAAGATGATGAAAATGAAATACGATAAGAAATTGATCCCTTTCTTTCAATAATATCAAATGGTTCCACATATCATGGTAACTACTTATCTCCTCTATGAAAACTAATGAACTCTTTTGCAATCTCACCTGCAAATAATACTTTGTACCTAACTTTGCAACTCTTGTCGATTATATGTGCATTTTCATAACTCTTCTATATATATTGTGCTTCATTCAATCCTCTATTAATAATGTTTATTTTATCTTCCATTACTTGTATTAATTTCAATCCAACCAAGACTCTATCCTCTAGCCTATCCCAACTAAGAGGTTTCCTACATGGTCCATTGTACAAAATTAAAATGGTGCCATATTAATAAAACTTTGATAATTATTATTACCCACAAATTTAACAAGATCTAAAAATTCTTCCCAACAATTTTGTCAATCCATTACATACATTTGTAACATGTCTTCTAAAATCTGATTTAATCTTTTAGTCTTTTTGTTAGTTCCATATGGTACGTTTTACTAAAATTAAGTTTCATTCCCAAATCTTCTTGGAAACTTCTACAAAATATTCCTATAAATATTGATCCTTTGTCCAAAATTATCATCTTTTGAATTTTGTGCAGTCTAACTCTCATTGATGAACACTCTTTCAATCTCTGGTGCTTGATTAGTAGTATTGAATAGGATAAAATGTATGCTTTTGGTCAAAGTATCTACTTCTACAAATATAGAATTGTGTCTCCTTGTCGTCATAGGTAACCTGACTATAAAATCCATCGATATTATTTCCCATTTTGATTCTAGTATCACATCTGGCTACTGTTTCTGCCTTTATACACACCTGGGAAATGTGGAAGAAATATTCAATCCACTTGGTGTGTCATTGGGGTAAAGTTAGAGTTAAGGTGTTGTCACCTAATCCTGAACTCCTTTGTCTAGGCCAACTCCTAGTGAATCCAAGGGGGGTAGTCCCTAATAAAATAATCTAAGGTTTAAATTGAATCTAAGAAACTATTATTCTAGGAGTTTGATTAACCAATATATGAAGTAAATCAACTTTAAGAACAAAGATCAATTAAACACCACAAGATACATAAACAATACTTGCATAAAAAGTATACTTGAGATAATATATGCAAGTAAAATAAATAAGTGATTCGAAATAAACAATTGAAAGTAAATTTCTTTGAAGAAAATGGCTTTGTGTAAATGTAAAAGTGAGAACAGTGCCTTAAAAGTGTCGTGGGCAGTGTAGATCATGTATTTTATTAAATTTATTGATAGAAGGTTAATGAGGTAAATTTTATTTGGAGGAAAATTAAGTGTTTAAACTAATCTAGATTTGGCCTCTCCAGAGTATATCCCTTTAGCTCAAAGATTTGTTGAAAAGTTTTTGAAACTCAATGGTTTAACCAACAATCCCACTAGAGGTGTCAGATGTCCAACACTAAGGGGAAAAAGCTCGAGGTATTTAGTGAAACTTCACACACTCCTCCTAGGTGGATCTTAAAGCCAAGAAATAAGTCTCCTTTGAGATTTACCTATTAATCTATCACCACTGACCAACCCAGTGTGTATGAAACTTACTCCCAGAAGATCGAGAGAATCTCGCAACTAGAAGGGTCAACAACAACACTGGGAGCTGAGGGGAGTTGTTTATTTTAAACAAGAAAGTAAATTTATGAAAGTAAATTTTTTCTAATTACTAGTCTTCACTGACCAACCTCATGTGAGGAGTTGAGGAGATGGTTTATTGCCAACTTTGAAATTACATGAAAATAAAGTCTAATATAGCAATTAGTATTCTACTTTACAGAAGGGAAACTAACTAGATTGTGATTGATTTTAACCTTATTTGTTGATGTGATATTGTTTGAAACTTATATCCAAGCAAGCTAGAAATACAAGTAGTCCAAAAACACAACACCAACCCCCCAGTGGGAAACAAAAAGTGAGGCCTCCTTTCGCTCATTGATTTTATTATATCGATTACAATGGTATATTAGAGACTTGGGATCGTTACATGAATGGATAAAATATGAATTAAAATATTTTAAAATATTTATAGAAGTATGGGGTTCTTCAAGGGGTTCTTGAGGCTTCAAAACTTCCAAAATTGGACAACATTCCCCTTTGTCTTTTCGTCATACCTACAAAACAAACAAGTTAATTGGGGAAAATATTCCCAATAATTGATTGGAAGACCCTGAAAAAAGGTGTCAGTACATGTACACAAATTTATGAAAAAAAAGGTTAAGTAAAACTAGACTAAAAATGGTAAAAAAGCTAAGCTAAACGAAAAAGAAAAAACCCTTTTCTTTTTTATATTACTTGTTGTCCCAAAACAAGAAGTAATATCACAAATATGCTTATATATTAATCTTAAAATATTTACAAATGAAATTATCTATAGACTTTAATTTTTTCCTTTAAAATTGAAACTAAGATAGCCATTAGCAAGCTAGATGAAATATATATTTATTTTGCAAAAGGAGATCTAAACTACTTTCTTTTAAAAAATATAAAGTATTGAATGTATTCAAATTTTAAATCAGCAACCTTTACTGTTGGACAACTGAGAGGGGGGGGTGAATCAGTTGTTACCATGCTTAAACAATTTATGCTTCTTTTAAACTCTTTGCTGAGACACTAAATGATAATCACAATAATGCAGGGAAATAAACCATGACAAATTCAGCATCAGTCAC